>QVNV01004788.1:0-34611 GCA_014825455.1 Pseudomyrmex pallidus | reverse complement strand
CTATAAAATGTTTATCTGTATAATAAAAAAAATAAAGGATTTACCATGAAAGGAGAGGTGAATTTCTTTTAATTCTGTTACGCTTCGATAACTTTGAGTTGGAACTTCCGATTTTAAATCGGTTTTCTTGTCTCATACATAGCTCTCTTCTCGGCACTTTTTATTGTACGCGAGAATGTGTTGTCTCTAATCCTACTGATAATATTTATAAAACTGTTGCAGACATTGCTCGTTAAAATGTGCAAGAATCATTGCTCGGATTTGTCTGAGAAGAAATAGAGCTAAAATATTTTTCAGTATTCAACGATGATTCGAACGCAACTTTGAACGCGGTCTGAACTGAAAAAACAAAGTGAGTTTGTGATTAATGACGACGGCCAGCCCGTTCACTCGGCCTCGAGTACGTCCACGGTTGCGCAACCGGTGATGTCGACCAGCTCCTTCGAGGTGAAAGTGGCAATTATCTTCTGCTCGCCGGGCTTCTGCGGCACGAGCTGATGCTCCACGTAGACGTCCTCTTCAGGACCGACGTCCCTGAAGGACAGAGTCTTGTTTCTGGAGAGACCCGGTCCGGCGTAATTGAACTGGCAGTTCGTCAAGGTCCTCTTAATCGGATTCTTGAAGCTCAGCGTGATGGTCGACGGCTTCCCAACCATCGGTTCGCCTTCGATCTACGTGGTGTTCAACGTGGTGCGTTCGCAATTTGATTATTTAATTAATTATTTGACAAAGGTTCTTTTTTTTTTAATGTACACAACATGTAAATACGTACTTTGACCTCGATATTCGGTTTTAAGACCTGGAAATCGTCCTCGTCCGCCCAGGTTTGTCGAGTTTCTTTGACCGTCGCGATGCAGTACAGCTTCATGATGCAGTACTCGACCAGTTTGTCCAAGTAATCGTTCACCGTCACCGTGAGCCTCAACTGTTCGACTGCGACCGATCAAAACCGAGTCGTTGTTTAATTTATCGTCATTGATTGCGCAGGAACTTGCGCAAAACGCGCGCAAGTTTTATTCGAAACAAATTACCGCGAGAGGAAGCCAGATAACGACGCGGTAATAAAATCTGCGTAGTAGTATTAGTAGTTCCTTCCTCATTCGCCGATTGCTCAATGAATTTTCATTATCTTATCATGCAAAAAGATCCGGCGGCAAAATAAGTCGGAGAAGCTGATCAATCGGCAACGTTTCTCTCGGAACGCGTAATTCAAATGCCGTATTTGCCAGGAATAGTTTCTACCTTACCGCGATATTACACAATTTCCTACCAAAGTACAACTCATGATTGTTTAACAAATAACATCTACTTGTTCACTTAAATGTAAATTTGTCGATTAAAACGCTGATAGGAAATATTTTTCACAGATGATCAGTAAACTCTTCTCACCGGCGTTCGGTTGGAGAACGAAATCGCCGGACGCTCTCTTCACCAGATTCGCTTTGACTCCGGTGTAATAAACGCTGCCGGCGGACAGGATCGCCTGAATGGTGCGCGTTTCATCGGACTTGTTTTTGACGTTCACGGTCACGGCGAACGGCTCGCCGAT
Source organism: Pseudomyrmex pallidus (assembly GCA_014825455.1). Classification (NCBI taxonomy): domain Eukaryota; kingdom Metazoa; phylum Arthropoda; class Insecta; order Hymenoptera; family Formicidae; genus Pseudomyrmex; species Pseudomyrmex pallidus. The sequence continues at coordinate 33,062 of QVNV01004788.1, read as the reverse complement.
GTTGACGCGCTCGAGCTCCACGAGATCGAACTCGACGTCTTCCTTGCCCGGCGACGGCAGCGAGTAAAATCTCTTCGCCATCTCGGTGCTGCGCACAGCCCTAAACAAGGTCAGCCTCTCGGCCTCGGTGCCTGTAACATCGACGTTAGAAAACGCGTCGTCACACGCTCAGGTAAATAATCCGATAAATAAGAGCCGTTGAAACAGGTGAAATGACGCAATCGCGTCGCTTTACCTTCCTTGGCCTTGTAGAGCGACGTTATGTCCTCTCTGTCCTTGTCTCCGTTGGGATCGAAGATCCACGGGGCCTTCGTCAGAATCATCCGCCCGATGCTGCGAAGACGATCGTCGCAATTCGTTCAGCGTTGTAAAAAAACACACGTGCAAACGCGTAATGCGACGAGAAACGCGGGATTCGAATGCAAATGATTGAATTGTTATAAAAAAAACCACTTAGCGAGAACTTTTGCGTTAACTGAGAAATTCTTATAACGCGAGAGATAATACGCGTGCGAACAAAATATCATTATAATAGGCAACTCATCATGCGCAGGCGATATTTATTGACTTAAGCGAGTGGACCGTCGAGTTCGTCACTTCTTGCTTGCGCTTCGCGTTATCCTGTCGGCGCAGAAGTGCGCGTCGTGGAAATTTATGCAAATCGCGAGCAAACAGTAGTAGCTTCAACTGCAACTATGAAGAACGTTGCAGGACCGCGAGAGAATTCATTTTAATCTATGATACACGTGTCCTAACGCTCTTCTCTCTCTCTCTCTCTCTATCTTTTTGTGCGCTCGCTTTCATATATTTCACGCGTCAGACATGTCATAGTTATTTCCGTCCGCGAATTCGATCGGCGTTGTACCGATGAATGAAATCATCGCAAAAGAATATCGTGTATTGAATAGAAAAATGTTCTTACAAGAACACAATATGTCTGATTGTGAGATAAATGTAGCCCAAAGTATAAAATTCAACGATGACAAATTTTAGTACAGCAAAACAACAAATTCAGAAATTAATTTGCATTGTAAATAATTTCTGGAACGAAATTATATAATATTTTATATACTTAACGCCCGCCGCCAGTGTTGTACTCACTGGTACTTGTTGCAATCGATCTTGGAGTATCCCAGATCGCTCTCCGGATCCTCCTTCCATCTCATCAGATCCGCGTTCACGGACGCGACCATGAAGGTCACGTCGTAGTTGTAGCCGACCGCGCCCTGTTTGATAGCTTCCACCGACGCCGGTCCGCACTGGTAAAAGCTGTCCGATTGTTCCTGAGGAGTGGCGTCGATCGCCTGCCAACCTCCGTAACCCTTGGGAAGGTCCGGTCTCGCCATCCACACGTCGTTCCACACATGATAATTCCAGATAGAATCTTCGCCCATGTAATTGTTCGGGTCGTACTCGAGTTCTTCGTTGTTTTTGTCGTAGTAACGATCCACCGACAGCGAGGCGTTGGCGTCGTGAGCCGACACCAGATTGGACACCACCCTCGAGGGAATTCCCAGCGCGCGGCACACCGTGGTAACGACACCGGCGAACACCCAGCACTGACCGTACTTGACGTCCTGTCCGGTCTCCAGGAACTGCTCCAGAATCGGCGCGCTTCCGGTCCAGGCGGCCGGCGCGGTTCCGTCGCCGTACTCGCCGTCCCAGCGACCGGTTATCACGCCCTTGTCATCGTTGGAGTTCACCTAACGAAAAAGGTAAATCGCGCTACTGCGTAACAATTGCGTAAACGTTTGTCGAAAACGAAATAAGACGCTTACAATTCTCGAGATGGCCCGAGTTATTCTGACCGGATCGCCCCTAGAAATCGCTTTGATGCCGGATCGCTCGAGCATCAGCTGACAAGCAGGCAGTACGCACGCGTCGAACTGACCGAAGACCCATTCTCTGCCGCGCGAACTACCCCAGGGACCCACCCATATCTTCCCGACGTCGTTGAGAATATATTCGTCCAGCAGCTGCTCGTCTTCCATGTACACCAAGTCCTCTGTGTTCGGTGTCAAATTTTTAAAATTCTTTCGCATTCTTACACACGTGTTACTTAATCGCGCTTTTCGTCCTTCTTACCCTTTATCCACGGATTAAAGAGCAAGTAGATGTCCTTGTCGTAATTGTAAGTGTTTGGCGCCTTTCGTCTGCCCAAGGTGTTGCTCTCCACGTTCAACTGCCACACTCCGACGGGACTGTCGATCGGACTGCGAACCTCAATGGAAAGATCCGTCCCGTGAGCTCCGATCATTCGAACACCCCAGGCCTCAAGATCGGTCAAGTAAGCGTCCCGATTGGTGATGGTGTTCACTCCTCGAGTGCCCCTCAACACGTTGGGATTCGGCCCGAAGCTGAAGAGCAACCGGACGATATCGGTCTCGTCCACGTACTCGCGATTGAATCGCAGAGCCATGTTGAAGGCCTGTCCACGTCGCAGGACGGGAATCGCCGGGTCCTCGTGGACCACCTCAAAGTTGAAGGTGTGATGGGTCTCCGCATTCTCCTTCTCGTACAAATACACTGTCTCCACCACCAGCGGCTCCTCGGACATCTGATGACACCGCGGCGGCGTGCGATTTATACTTCGCTCGGATCGGATTTTACAGAAGAACGGAGAAAAGTAATTTTTTCAAATGAGACGAAGTTGAGCTATACGATTAATTTATTGTTTTTAAATTAAATAAAGAATAAAAATTATACGAGCATATTTAAAAACTATAATTTTTATTCTTCTAGAAGAGATCGCAAACTGACCATCCGAAGAAACTGTTAATCAGGCCAAAGTTAGACTTTACGGAAGTATGAGTCGGTGTACGCATCGGTCGCAGTCTCATATTTCACGGATCTGTCTTTGATTCACTCGTGAGTGACATTGCGTAAAGGTACGGGAAAAATTCCGAACGCGCAATCCCGCACACATCCCGTAAAGGGACGATCGATCGCGACCTCGATCGGGCTGATTCAGCGGGTCCGGATCGCGGGTGAAACGCGACCCTGATTTTTCCATCTGGCATTCCCCGAATACATTCGTCAACGACAAGTCTCGTCGCGTGTTATTGCGTGTATCAGTTGAGTAAAGATATAAAACCGGTATTCCAGAATACGATCATCCTCATTTGTATTATATATAAAATCATGTGTTGCGCAAGAACACACACGGCTTTTCTCCGTCTTCTGAAATCGATTTGTGCGCTCTACGATATCTTAATTAATTTGTAATCTTATTTAAATTTGATCTATAAATCTTTTTTCGATTATTCACACAAAAATCAAGTTTTGCCATAAACAATTATTGAAGTGTGATCAGACGAGCGATGCAAAATTTAGTAGTTTTTATATTTCTTTTTCTCTCTTGTTAGTAAAGAGAAAAAAATATACAACTTTATATGAACAATCTATATGTTAACTAAGATAAATATAAAGAAGATTGAATTTTTCAATTTGTGTGTGTATGTGTGTGAATAACTTTCAATACTGCAAATTCATACAAACCTTACGTTGCTCCTAAAAACTTGCCAACAAAAAAGATCACGGATCAACGCGTCACAGTCGATTTACACGCACTGACGTTCACGGACGTGTGTTCTGCCTTTTATATGACGCACAGCTTCCTACGAGTAACCGCAGAGAATCCCCACTTTGCGGCAATAATCGCGTGTAGCTTTTAAATCTTAATGTAATGAGCGAACAACGAGGCGATACACTCCACGAAACAGAAAAAGAGGCAGAAAAAAATTGACTAATTCTATCGCTTACTTATCTGCTGACTTATCAGCATTCAAGTAAACGAATTCAGACGACTTGTACCGAAATCGGAGAGTTTTTATATGGTTGTCTTTTAAAATATTCGAACGCGAGAGAAATTTAAATGTAGAAAAATGAATTTTATACAAAATATTTACGAACAGAAATTGAAATTCTCGTTTGCGTGTTGTCTTCAATATTTACTTTTAAAAGAACAACATGTAACAATTAGTCGATATAAATATTTTAAATGTATATTTCAAGACTTTTAGAATATTTTCTCTATCTTTAGCGAGCACACACACGACTCGATATTATTTATTTGCTCCCTAAAGAGTGAAGTCCCTAATTAAATAATATCTTATCCGGCGCGGCGGTAATTAACTCGATAAACCACAGATTTTCGTGGGACGTTTGCGGTCAGTTTACCGATTATTCGATGAAGGAAATGCGTGCGTGGGAGGAAACGGGAGTTTATCGAGTTTCACATCACGTCGGCTTGATGTTTTCACAAATGTTTATTTGCGTTCTGTGTATCGAGCTACACAAATTACGTAGTAAATTATTGGTCTGTAAGTTTTTCTTTTGGATCTCTTTTCCCGCGGCGCGACTTTTATCGCGCGCGCGCGCGCGCGCAACAATTGCGAGATCCGATAAATTGCGGGCACAAATCTCTTCTTCTTTCATAATTATTTTCTTACTCTGCGGCCGCGCAATCTTATCGTTAACAAATATCCCTCTCCAACTGTGCGCTTCGGATATCGCGTTAAAGGTCTTTTAATATTAAAAAATCCTCACACGACTTCGTCATTTCAGAATGAAACACGTTATGTTGTAAAAAAGTTTTTCTAAAAATTATTTAAAAAAGTAATGTCGCACGCGAGGAGATTTACATACACGTGAAAATTAACAGGAAACATTTTAATTTAATAACGTAAATTGATTTTAATAATATAATTACTGAAATAATTAAAAGTTTAATTGTGTCGGCTTTAATTACACATACCGTTTGATTTTTTAAATGTCAATTTCAACCTGTTTATCTCGCTCAGGCGAGCACAACCGGATCGAGACCTTTAACTCGCGCTCGACGATACACGAAGCGCCGGTGAATTATTCGAAATTCAATAAATGCTGCCGCGCGTAAACACACACTCGTGTGTATTCTTAATTACACACGGACTCTCGTGTGTATTGAGCACCCATCTAAAAACATTACGGTAAGGCAAGTAGCAGTCGTACATAAACAAGAACGAGGAATAGGGTACTACAAGACTCTACGTAATACAACAATTAACTAACGCAACATTCACCTCGGGTTATTTCCAGATCGGGAATTCATTGTCTCTGTATATTTCACACATTTTTGTTTTTTTTTTTTTCACAATCATTATTATTATTATTATTGTTATTATCATCTTTCACACTTCAGCCGCGGCTTCTCTGCGGACTGCGCAAAAGAAAAAACCGTGTTCCTCGTCGATTCAATATCGATCATTAAATTGCAATTACCCGGGTCGCGAGAAAACCCCACATCGCGAACTAAAACAAAACCAAGTGCAAAACACGATTGCAGACGCGCGTGTAAACTTATTATCGCTGAACCAAGTTGATTCAATTGTCGGAAAAACATAAAAGAATGCATAATAGAATATATTACACAGATTTAAATGTATTATAAAAATAAATTTGTTTTTTACATTGAAATTTAGCGATTTTTGCGAAACAAATTTACGTATCGCTGTGTTTAATGGATTTTATTAAACATGTTTGTGAGTAAACATAAATTACACACAGAAACACGTACGTAGAAATCAATATATAAAATTATTACATCAAATATAAATTTTTCAGAAAATGAAAAGCTCGTAATTTTCATGGGAAATGTTCGCTGCGAGAGGAGGAGGGTAACTTACAAATTGATGATCGATATTTCACAAATAAGAATACCTAGCCGCGCCGGCTTTGTGTGTGAAATGACCCCCAACATGTTCGATCTTACTTTTCCTCTAGGTAGCAGATATTGTTTTAACACATGGACTCCCTAATATGGCGGGAAAGCTGTGTACGAGCGCACGATAGAAACAAGCGTGTTTTGTTTTTTTTAAGGATTTTGGTTTTTTATCCAATTTTCTCTATCAAATTTGGCACAGGACTTGGCTGTCGTGTTTTTTTTTTTTTTTCAATTGGCTACGATCCTTCGCAAAACGTTCTCGACGTTCCTTCAACATTTTTACACAAACTTAAAACCAAATTTTCTGACACCGAAGTGTTTTTCTAATCAAGATTTCAGTTTTTCGAAAACGTACCTCATCGCGTTAATTTTCTATGTAAAGCAGCTTTATTAGCAGTTTTATTCTTCTCATCGGGCTAAAGTCACGACAATCGATCACGTGACAGAATCAAATCGATCTTCGCGATTATCGATACGCGTGCGCGAGTCGAGGGATCGCAAACACCAAAAGAGATGTGTTGCACACGTGAAACGTCGTGCGCACTGTGGATCGGACCTGTGTTGTATATGTAAAATCTCGAAAATCTTGACTTTTGTTTTTCATCGAAGCTATTCGCGTACGCGATTAAAAATCTTCCCGCGCTCGTGCGCTCACATTCTTCTCCAAAAAAAAACGTGATCTTCCGCCTGTTAACGAGCCATTAAGTCGCTGACGACACGCGTTGGTAAGTCTCTTTTCTTTTTTCATAGTCACACAATCTCTCGGTAACGGAATATCGCATCGAGTCGGGCGACTCGAAAAACTGGACGACGTGCGAAAAAAAAAGAAGTTTTTTCCTCTGTTCCAACAGAAAAAACCGAGCGATTCGATTTTCGTGGATCGTGCGTGTTATATCCTTCCGTCCTGTCTCCTTATTATACGATACTATATCCCGTGTTCAATGTAGTCGATGATAAAAAAATAAAACAATTAACGGTATGTATTTCCAATAGAAAATCGAAACCCAAAGAGAAAAAAAAAGATAATACCGCACAATTAACGCTCGCGCGTGTACAATATATATGTATGTGTGTACATATGTCTGTGTGTGTTATATATTCCACCGATATATAAGTATAAACAACGTATTAACGTAGAAAATAACGTTCAAGGGAATTTTTTTCTTTCCGTTTCTTTCTCTCTCTCTCTCTCTCTTTATACTTTTATAAATATAGCTAATTAATAATAACAGCACTTCTCTTTAGATCCCAATATTTTGGCTCGAGGAGAGAAAACGATCGCGCGTATCAATCGCTTCTTATTTTCTTCCTTTCTTTTCTTTTTTAGAGTAGAAAAACGTCATCTCTTTACTGCGTGTCATATATTTCACAAATTAGCGAATTTTCTTCTTCTTCTTCTTTTTTTTTTTTAAATAGTACGCATTACTTCTGACGACGAAGATTCGCGCAACGAAGAAACTAAAGCGCGATCGTGCCTCTCTGCCTCCGAGCCGCGCGTTCACGATCCTATTATCACAGTCAATTTCCATCTCCTTTCGCAATAATAATCCCCCCCCCGTATTGTATAATAACCGCAAATGTAATAACGCATCTCTTTTAGCTTCGAACATCTTCCCTCTTTTTTGTTTCTCTCGAAAAGTGCAAAGACGCGCGCGCGTCGCGTCGTTCGTCTCGAAAACGCGCGGAAATCTCATTCGCGTGTCAAAACAGACTTTTACCTCTCGCATTTTTAACATATACGTATTTTTTGTGAAATAAATAATTTAATTATAACATTTTATCGCAAACGGATAAGCAACTTTCAGTAATTCACGCAAGGAATCTGAAGATAAGGAGTTTTCTTCTTTCCGGCCAATTTGATACGAACGACTGGCGCGCTTCAAAAATCCAGAAGAAAATATAAAAAAAAAAAAAAAAAAAAAAGAAACAAAAACAATCGAGAGCGTGCAGTAGGAACAATCGCATACAGGAGAACGCAAATTTTCTCACATTGTTCAAGATCCATTTGTCGGTTTTTCTTTTTTCGAGCTGCGCAGTTTAACCCTTTCAGTACCGAGTTTAGGCATCGCACAGGCAAGGGACGTCGTTCTCTCTTTGGTTCAATTCAAACTGGCTTGTAGCTCGCGTCAATCGCTTATCGATCGCTATCTCGCCGTTACGAGTTAAAACGAATTCTCGCTTTTCTCGCGTGGTACAAATACGCTAATAAGTTAGACAAAAGTTCTTTCTCGTTTTCCACCTTCGTCACTCAAAATTCATCAAAAATCTCTCTTGGTTCTCCGCGATTTGCTTTTATACGATATTACGGCTGGGGAAAAAAAAGACACATCGAGAATCACGTTACGCAAGCGTCCAAAGTTCGCGTGGAAATTTGTAACAGCGTGATAACACCGTGAGAGGTGACACACTTCTCTCGTAGGAAAAGTGTCTCAAAAACTAATCCGTTTGAACGCGATATCTTCTCGGCCGTCGATCTTTTTTTTTTTTTAGAAAAAGAGTCCGCGTTATGTGCTTTACGCGCCCGTAGTCGGACTTCGTTATTTACACTTGTGTAGTTTCCGATTTCGCGCGTATAAACGCGACTGAACGCCGCAAATTTCTATCCGTCCAAAACGTGTTTGCTCTGTGAACGACACAAAACCGAAGGGAGAAAAAATCTTCACCGCGAAAGTTGACGATGGCAAGAGGACTAAGATGTAAGAATTATCGTCGTTATTAAATTTGTTTTAATCGTTATTAAATGCAAAGGTATTAAGGCAGGTACTGAAAGAGCTAATGGCGGATATTACAAAGAAAGCGAGGTCCTCTGTTACAATATCTCTCGGTCGATGGTCATCTCGTCGCGATGAACTATCGTCTCACGGCGCGCGTGCTATATCGAGATAATATTACTCCAATTGTGATGCTATATATAATATACATACATATATATATTATATAGGTTGCGTTCGGTTTTTATTGACAAAATGACGTCGCAATAGTTCACCGCCGAAAATTACTTTTCTCTCCGCTGTCAGCGCAAGCATTAAAGCGTATAAACAAATAATTATTTAATGTATATATATATATATATATATATTTATATATATATATATAATAACAACCTCGAAATGTATTTACAGTGTCGGTTGCGAATTCGTTAATATAACTTGTAATATAACGGGAATTCGCAACCGGCACGAAAGTCGGTCTGAACACACTTCGAGATTTCGTAGTTCGGCATTTGGTTCACATTCTTGTGATCTATATATATAACGGAGCGAATTTTCACCGCACACCGGCCAATACCGGCAGCTTTACATCTTCCGAACGCACCCACACGCACACAAGTGTCGATCTCTTTTGTTTGTTTTTTTTTTTCTTTTCTGATTAATATATGTATATATAGCAGCGGTGAAATAGAGTAGTGCCCGACTAGCTCGAAATGTATATAATTAACGAACAATTAATCGCGAAATATGCGCATCATGTTAATCTATGTCTGTATATATATAGATACTGGGGTAATTAGGTACACACGTGACTAGTTCGAAAAGACCAAACGAAAAAAAAAAAAAAAAAAGACTGAAAGAAAAAATAAAACGAAAAAAGCGGAAACCCCCTCGCTCGCCGCGCACCTATTCTCGTCGCTTCTTTGTGTTCCTGAGGTATATATTTAGATGTACATGTGTTTATGTGTGTGTAATACGCGTATTACAACGCGTGTGCATGTGTCTGTCAAAGCAGCCTACGGATCTGCAAGCGCTCGGATCTAACTCGGCTTTGAGGGCGGCTGCGAAGGGTTCGCTTCGAAAAGTGTTTCACAACGTTTTACAGTAGTAAAGACGGCTGCCCACCCTCCAGAAACACCCCTTGGAAGTCTAAGTGCGACAATAACACCTATCGGGGAGAGGGAAGGATTATCTGCCCTCGAGAGTCGCCGACAAACAGTCGCGGCGATGACGAAGACAATAAATGAACCGACGACGGGAGGTAAAAAGCGTCGTCGTCGTTGTTCACGAGGCGACGCTGCGCGCGCCGGCGAGACGACGAGGCCTCGTGCTGTTCTCCGACCGAATTGAGCTGTAACCCGTTCTCAGGGGCTAACTTGGCGCGTCCTTCGGTTCCACCACACCACCGGTCGGTCCCGTCTCGCTACCGCTCTGTCCGCTCATCGTTACAAACTGCTGCGATAACGTCTGCAGACTCTGTCGCACCTACACAAGAAAAAATATCGCTCGTGACAAGGCGAGATACACACATCGCGAACATAATTAGTCGCTTAGATTGATTTCGATTAGATCCCGACCGCACCTGCTTCTTCTAGGGTTTATCTTTTAATTTGCGAGATAAAATCCGCACACCTGGCGCGCAAATATGTGAGGAAAGATGACTCATGATTTTCTCTTTATCGCGCGTACCTAATTTTCAGAAAAAAGCAATTGAAATGAAATATAATATCGCAAAACATATGTAAAAATTTTCGTGGAACTATTCAAAGTTCGGTGATAATATTGTCTGTTAATTCAACAGAAGATTTCAAGAAACTGTTGTTGCAAGGGGAAACAAGAGTTTACCTTTACTATTTGATCCAGATTCGAGTTGAGATAATGCAACAGTCGATCCTGCGTGAATCGTTCCGGCGAGACGAGGGGGTGGTTTAAATAAGCGGTGTGCAGCCTGTCGATGCGCATCATCATTAGATACGCCGATACGTAAAGAGCCGCCAAGAGAGCTACCAGTATCGCTATCACCGTGCCGGGCTTTAATCCTTTGGTAAACAAAGACGTCAGCGTGTCGGACCTGTTCGATGGCAAAGGCTTCGCTAATATCGCTGCCGTCTCCACCCTGAAGACAAAACAATAAATTTTTTCTTTTAACTTTCGCAGAACAAACGTATCTTCGAGCTCGACTTTATGTACTTTTATTTATAATATTAATTTTATCTTATTATATAAGACCAACTTTTACCTGGGGGGCGGCAAGGTCGGTCTCACAATGACCTCCGGGGACGGGTCGTCGATGCAACCGATCGTTCTTTGATCCGTGCCGCTCTCAGACGGATCCGTACCGCTCTCAGAGTCGTCGACGACCGGCAGTATGACCGGCGGCAGCAGTTTTATGTCGCTGGTGATCACCGGCGGTTCGTCCGGTATGACGCGCGGCTGCATCGCCGCGTCCCACACTTCCTTCATCAGCTTGTAAGTGGAATCGCGCGAGAGCAACGAGCAGAAGACGTGGCGCTCGTCCTCGGTTGCGACCGCTACCGCGTTCGGTATGATACGCGCGGTCTTCTCCTTGCTGATCTTCAGCACCGAGACTGTCGGTATCAACAGCTTCGTCACGTAACCGAACACGTTGCTGTAGAAGGCGAAATAGTTGGGCGTGATGTACAGGTGGCCCTGAAGCAGGATGTCGCCGGCCAGCGCGCAGCTATAATAATTGAGCACCCGCTCGTCCTCTCCAACCTGATGGCGAAATTTCGAAGACTATGCATTAGGTCGGCACTGCTCTCTTTCATCGACACGGCGAGAAACAAGAATTTGTGTGATTTGGAGGAATTTTACTCGATCGTATAAAATATATTCCAAATTAATTGAAAAAAAAAAAAGAAAAGAATAATTCAACGACTTATTAGGAAAAAAAACCTCTTGAAATCGAAGGAAAGGAAAATTTTCTCGAGATATTTTCAGAATATTTCAGATCCTATATTTAAAATTCCAGCCACTCGATCTTTGTTCTTTTCAACGACAGAGACAATGTTTCCGAGATAATTTGAGTTTCTCATTAAGCGCGCTTAAGAGAGTTGTTTGGGATTCGCGTGTGATAAACGTTCTTCTCTCGAAAGAGATCGCGATTCGGTTTTAACTCGATATACGATAAGTTTGTCAAACATTCCGTCAAACATATCGAGAGAGAGAGAGACGGTCTGTATTGCTCGCGTTCGGTATTTATCAATTCACGTTACTACACGCGTATGTATTACATAAAGTATAACGCGCATTGAGCAACGGAATCGAGACACTCGGATATATTTCAAACGTATCTCAATTGACGATATTATTTTTGTCATATTTGAACATGTGGCTTTTTCCCGAAGCTCGTCAACAGATAAGGGGAAGTATTTTTACACCGCATAAAGACGAGGCGTGGATTGACGTGCGTTCTCACATCCTACATCCTTCAAAGATAAAATCTACCGGACAAAAACACAAAAATCGCGTGACAATGAATCAAGCGAAATACGTTTTTATTTCTTAATAAAAACAAACGACGACGATTTACGAAATTTCTTTCTTTCCCGACGTGACTTTTCTTCCCTCTCTCATTCTTCTGATGACAAATGCGAGCGATAGAAAAACGTTAAGTACCTTTAATCAAATCAACGCTTCCGCGATAAAAATTATAATGAATTTTCCTTCTGTGAGAGGAAAAAAACTCCCCCTGCAGTAAAAAAAAATCTTCTTTCTACCTGAGTGAAGTGTCTGTGAAATTTCTTCTGCCTCGCGCTGTTGGTGGACGTCGGCGACGACCTCGACGACGATCTGCTAACCTTTGCCGGAGTCTGCGCGCCGCCAGCTGCCATCGATGGTGTGCTCCTACTCAACGGCTTCGAAAGGTGACTGGAAAACAAACGAGAGAATACAATGAGGTTTCCATATGTGGACGCTGATGATCGCAGCGCGCGTAGGATACAATCAATCACAATCGCGCATTTAATTTATGGCACCTGAGAAAAATTCGTCACCGAATCACACCACGTTGTATCGAATGACGCGTACGACAGTGCAAAGAAAAATAAAAATTGCAAAAGTATGGAATCACAGATCGGAGATGATTATTTTTGTAACGGCACGTATTCGTACGACACGATGATTCTTTTAATAATGCGTACGATCGTACAATCGTACGTGTATGTTATATCTTGCGAAAACAGGATAAAAAACATTCGTGGGATTAATTTGTCAAATGAAAATAAAATCGATACGCGAGTTCCATAAGGTCAGATAAGATATTTCCCTCTCTCATCCCTTCGCTGACGCCATTTATCTCATTTTATGCCGTCGCTTGGAGTATCTCTCTGCATCTCTCCCATAAAGACAATTATCAGGCTCGAGAAATGGCTCGGATTTAGCGCGTGTTATCAGGTGATGAGGAGAATCTGTTTACGCGAGATCGGATTTCACGTAAGCATGCAAATGACGAGTTGACAAAAAAAAAAAAAAAAAAAAAAAAAAAAAAAGATTCCGAGCGTTTCCCGAGTGCTGGGATCTTATCGAGAGAGTTGTTTGCGCGATAACATTGTCGCTCTGTCTTCCCCCGCATTGCCAAACTTTCATTCTGTTCTTCGCGGTCATCATCTTTAACCCCTTGCGCAACGCATCGGGGGAGTTTTGTGTACATATTGCCGTTACATCATTTCCGTGCGATTTGCAGAAAACTGTTTCTTGAACTCTGTGTCTACAGAGTTCAAGTTCTGTTTCTCAGTGATAATTACAACAGCGCGATAATTACAGCGAAAACTTCCGAGAATTTAAGATACTTCTTTTTTCGACTGCTTTATAATATTACGCGACCTCGGTTCTTATCTTCATCCTTGTAATCGACATATTTTCAAAAATTTACTGACAAAATTAGAAATATTCTGACTTTTGATGTCGAAGAAATAACAATCTCAAGAAGATTAACTCCTCTCTTATCGTTTTATTTATTTATCTTATCCTCGCGCAAAGATGAAAAACTTAATAATTTTATCTTTTTGAAAATTACACTGTAAAATTCATTCGGCGCGATAAGTACAAGATTACGATCTTTCTCCTGTCAGTCAAAAATTTCAATAAAATACAACGACTGTGTGTGCGTGTGTGTGTGTGTACACAGTCGATCGATTTTGTCGAAGAAGGTGAAAAGAGAGAATGAGCGACTAACTTTTTCGTCGTGCTACTCTGCTCGGATGTCGTTCTGGCTCTTTTCCCCATAATAGCGATGCTCCACAAATCGTTGCCCATCATTTCCACGCGCGTGTGTTTCATTCTTGAATTTTTCGTTGACTTTCCTCGAATTTCGCGCTTCAAAACCGGAGGCCACTTCATATATGGTGTTCTCGTTCGTCTAAATCGCCGTTTTACCACTTTGTTTTATTGTCGCTGACGAACCGGTGACAGAATCTCGCGTATCGTAGAGAAATACGCGAGCTCTCACCCCTTCGAATATATTATAATATCACTATTCTCTCGCGAAGAGAGTAACGAGACAAACAAAAACAGTTACCGTCGCGCGTGTAATATATTTCAACGAAGAAATTATTTTATTTTTTTTTTTTTTCAATTGTCGCAATCTTCGAGATTGCGAAAAATCGGCAAAAACAATTTCGTTCTTTTCAAAAGTGTTCTCCAAGTTCAATCAGTCACTGCGCGATTACAATCGACGGGTATTACTCGTGAACTCTCGCGAACTCGAGAGTACAGAAAATACTCATGATGCAAATGGAGAACATGTCAAAGACTAACACGAGCGGTCAACTTTTAAATTGTAATCGGATTTCTCGGTGATAAATTTCGAGTCGACAGAATTTCTTCCCGTCGGAACGACAAGTAGTACTCGACGTAGCGCGAAAAGAAGAAGCGTCGCCGATTCATCTCGCCGATCTTCGCGAATATGTAATATATAATAATTCGCGCGAAGACGATGATCGACCGTACGATACGCGGCGCGACGCGTTACTGGTGCACGTAGAGGACCAGTCCAGAGACTTAACAATCCGCTGCGAGCGATAACACGTGGGAGACTGTCCAATGTGTCCGTCTGGAGGGAGAGAGAGAGAGAGAAAAAACGCGCGCGCTGATTAAAGCGAGAACGATCGCGCCGGAACCGAAGAAAAATCAGACGCTGATAACCGACGCGGATATATTTAATATCACGAGATAAAAAATAAAAAAAAGATAAGAAAACACAAACGGTAAATGGCACGCGGAGCGATAACACCGTCTTCAGGACGCGTTTCTCGAAACTCGCGATATGTAAATCGATAATGCGAGAACAATCTCGCAAAGACATGCGCGCGAACATGCGACTGAGGATGAAGCGATACCGAGAGAGCGGAGAAGCGTCCGCTTCCGGTGTTTAACACACCGACGATAAGCCTCCGTGATGTGTCACACGTTCGCAGTTTCTTTTTTTTTTTTTTTTCTACCGCGGATTATCTGTCACGATATACATATATAGTTCGAACCATTGTGTGCAGCAATCGCAATCTTTATCGGACAGCTGTCAAAACTGACCTCTGACGATTTTTTTTTTTTTTATCGAGCATTAAAAGCGAATACTTTCACGTGAAATAGCGCGCACAGAGAAGAATGTAAAATTTTACATAGTGCATTGCACAGAGAGAGAAAAAAGAGGAGAGACAAGAGACGTGACGTGAACAAATTGCTTGTCGTTGTAAATATCGCACTTATCGTTTTTGTGTGTGTTTTGTTTTCATCGGCTTCTTCATCGCGGATATATCCGCGAACAAAATTATACGCGCGCGGATATTTTCAATTAAACAAATAAATAAATAACAAACCGAACTTTGCAAACACCCGGGGAAAAAAAGCACCGTCAGAGATCAGATCATTCGGAAGAAGATCGCGCGGATGTATATTCGTGCGAAAAGATATTTTTTTCCAACCGAGAGAAAAGAGAATATTGTTTTTCCAACAGAAGATTTTTCAACAAAGTGATTTTTCTCTTGAAAAATCCTTTGTACGAAAATGTAAATAAGATTTTGCGCACAGAAAACCTCCGCGCACTGTTTCCCCGGGACAAAAGATTTCTTTTTGTAATCTTATCTAAAAAAGACGCTGCTTCGAAAATAAATTGTCGGGATTTTAGAGAAAACGACGATGGATGCAACCGAGACAATTCCGATCACAAAAGGCAATTTTTCATTCACACACACACACACATACACAGGTAATACGCGCGTCACGCTTTGTACGGTAATAAGGAGCCGTTTATGGGGCTTGCACGCACGCGGAGCCGCGTGTGCTATTGAAAAAGAATAGCCGCAAAACATTCGCCGCCGTGCGATTGAACTGTTTTCACAACACGCATTACCATTCCCGTGATGTGATTTGTGAACACGCTGCAAATGCCGCACTCTGCTAAAACACACACGGTGAAATTACGCGATGTCGAAGATAATTGCACCATGCGGACACCGCACAGACATTTCCTGCTTAAGGTTAATTTTAACATTTTATCGCAAAAGCTTCCAATATCTTTTTTTTTTCGCGGTAATCTCTTCCTCCCTCGTCGCACCCTCTCTTCGCAGCTCTGTGTGTGTCCAGGTGTGACATTATCGATAAATTTCGATAGCGCGATGATTTTATCGGAGTACGCACACATTGAGCGCGTACGTATATGTATCTCGGAAGTGGAATTGAAAATGTAGAAAGATTCGCGATAATGTTATTAAAAAAAATATAAAGGCGCGCAAATACATATCGCGAGATTATTCATCCATTGTCATCGCGGGGCGAGATATCGTGAGGCTTAAAATAGAACGCGTTTTCTTGTACATACGTGTCAATATAAAACACACATGTAATGTCGGGTCGCAAGTGTTAACAGATCAAATTAAGTTATGCGTGTGTGACGTAACTTGAAACGCGATATTAAATATGTATTTGTGCGTGTAGCAAATAACTTGCATTGCATTTCCTGTCGTTGGATAATAAAATACTTGCTCGGCCAGTTTTTTTTTTTTAACTAGTTTCTCTACGCTATTTTATAACGAATCAATAAATTCTGCGAATATGAGGAGGAAGCTTATCCAGTTTGTCGCAGTAAAACACTTTATCAGGTGCGCGCCATATATTCAGCGTTCAATAAAAGAAAAAATTATCGCAATTCGCGAGTTGAATTTTTGTTTCTAGAGAACATATCGTTAGATGATCCAACGAAGAAGAGGTGCTGCTTCTTAAATATTACAGAGAAATTCGATCGTGTTGAGTGCAAGCGTGCGGACATGATCGTGCCACTTGATTATGCGCCGGATAGAGAGACCGAGAGCTTTACACACGAGATCGGAGAGGCAAAACACCTCACCTGTCGTTACATCTCAAGGCCGCGTGGCTGGGGCTTCTCGGAGGTTGTGGATAACTGGCGCCGGCGACGGTGAGTTGGGACCCGCTGATCGATTGCTGACCCGCGACTTGCGGCGCATCGGGAGCAGGTTGCAAAGGTGTGCTTGGTGCCGAGCGCGCGCCTATGGACCCCGCAGACCTGCGAACCAAAAAAAAGGGACACGTAGACAATAAAATATAAACGTTTACGAAAGAGTTACACGAACTTATTTTACATTTGTGAAGAAATAATTAAATCATTTAAGTATATCCTGTGTAACTGCGAGCGAAAGTTTTAATTTTCAAAATTTGTTTGTATTGTCCTTTCGAAAGCTTCTTTGTGTTTTTATCGTTATAAAAGAAAGATACTTAAACGTATCCGTCCGTCAGTTTTTGATAAAACGATAAGAGTCGCCGATAACTTTTATCGAAACAATTCGTACGTGACACAGCCAATTCTGGTAAGTGCACAATTATCGATAAAAAAACAAATTGTTTTAATTTTATGTAACTTTCATTTAGCCCGCTGTCTCGAGTCCTAACGTACGCACCGCAATATTGCGCTCGCGCGGTGTTGAATTAACATTTACACAGATCTTCGTTTTCTTCGATGTCTCGATTTTCTCTTTCCATCTGGATAAGACGTACAAATCCAGTCTCAAAGAATTTTGTCGCTCTCGACCGGATATGTGCCGCGCAAATCACGTACCTTGCTCTGGTGATGAGCGGACCGGATGAGAAGCAGAGATCGATCAGCGCTCGTGTTTCAAACTCCATCGTTATTTGAATCGTTACTTCGATCGACTGCGATTATCGCTGTAATTTTTCGAGAGACTGTAATCGTTCCCTTGCAACGTAGCTTCAACGGCGGTTGCCAGTCAACAATCGACGCGAGCTCGAAACGGGAAATCGATCCGCTCGGATATTTGATCGAAGAACAGATGTTCGAGGCAGAGAGATTCGTAAGTGAAAAAAAAAAAAAAATTTACCGCTACGTGTTATCGGAAAAGTCGCGCGAATGTCAACCACGCGCGATAACTCGGCTCGAGTGTTCGACAACGCGCGAGTGGCCGATGTGTGTTCTCTCGATTAAGCGGCAACGATGGGATTACACGCACCGCGAGTATGTGTCCGCCTACTCTCTCTCTCTACGCAATTGTTTGTCTATTTTATCTGCTCTTATCGAGTTCGTAACAGAGAGAGGAAAAGATATGAACAACTGGTAGTAATGAGTGAAAATAGAGCAGAGGCGGCTATTACGAGTCGAGTTTAAGAGGAGAGTTCGCCGACTTCCGCGGGAAACAAGAAGAAAAGACGAGAGAGACGAGATGTTGGGAAGAAAGCGAAGAGCGAAAGAGAGGAGAGAAAAATAAAGAGGAGAGCGTTACTTGAGGAAAAGAGATAGAGAGACGAAGTCGAACGACGAAGAGGGTGGAAAAAAAAAACGCGATGACTAACGAACCAGTTTTGGTCTCTCGCGCCGCGAGAACAACCGCGCCTCACCTCAACGAGCGGGTTCAACGAGCTGGGTTGCCTTTTAACAAGTCGGCCGGAGCCGCAACGATGCACAATGAGACGAGTACGCGAATAAGCGAACCGAAAGGGGAACTGGACACACACACGCACATACAAAGGGGGAGATGAAGAGGCGCGAAACGAAACTACCGCAAGTGACGATGACGACGGGCTCTTCTCTCTTTTCTCTCTGTCTCTTGTTCTAGTAGAAACCGCGCTGATATCGACATTTCCTGAAGAGTCCTCTCTTCGACTGCCGCCACTTGGTGCCGAGCGAGCTCAGAGCCAGCCTCGCGAGGAAGAAGACGCTCATCTCGAAGCGGGCTCTTCCTGGGGAAGGGGAAAGACGAGGTGTGTCCGCTTTGGGAATCTCTGCCGGGAGAGCGATCGGGACCGATCCAGCGGTCGATCTTCTCTCTCTTTCTCGATGAAGACTCGAAGGGGGAATCCGGAAGATGAAGTCTCGAACGAAGAGATTGATGACTTGGAGAACTTGGAGGAGAGAGTTTTGATGCGGAGAGAAAGAGAGAGAGAAGTTGAAGTATAGAAAACTTCGACGAGCACAACGACGAGCCTGTACACTCCACGGACCAGCCGGGATATTCAGACTGAGGGCTCGCGGACGCGTTCGCGGCGTCTTACACACATCGCCGGCGACCCCGCTGACCTTTTTCATAATTAACAAATCTGTCATGCGCACCTGCGTGTGTAACGCTTGCTCTCGAACGTCTATAGTTTCGCGCGCTTGTACGAGCTTGCGGTTTCGCGTTATTATCGATAAAAAACGACCGTGCTCATTTGATCGATCGAATTTCACGTACGCCCGGGACTAAGGAAGAGACGGTGGAAGGTCGGATGGAAGGTTCGTTGAAATACGCAACGAGTTCTCTTCTCCTCGTTTTCCGTTTTGAAATGTCGCAACGGATAAATAAAAAAAAAAAAAAAAAAAAAAAAAGAAGAGAACCGAACGGGTTAATAATATTATTATATAAGAAGTATATATATAACGTATTATATAAGAGTAGATATTTATGCAACACACGCACATTTTCAATGCGCGTACGTACGTTTGAAGGAGATAAGATGATCATTTTAGAAACACGTAAATATTTTCGTGACATTTACCGGGTTGCAATTGCGCAATGCGCACGCAATAATTTTGTTGCACACTACGTGACCAAAGAGCGTAACTAACTGTTTAATTGCCGGATGAGCGACGACAGATAAAAAACCGTGCTCGAAACTTCACACCGGTTTGCGTCGCACACACATACACACTTCGGGCATAAACATCAATTCCGGAAAATTGATGCACGCGGAAAAAGGCACGCTCGAGTTTCCCTGCGTGTGACGTGACACTCCACTGAACCGGGAGACAAAGAGAGAGAGAGAGAGAGAGAAAGGAAAGCGCAAAATATTTTGTCCATTAGTCGGTGTCTGTGCGCCGGGAAGAATATAAACGTGGCTCTCGACCGCATTGTTTGGCGATTCTCCAAAAGGTCGGACTGGGTCTCGGCTTTTCTCCGTGCAACGTCGATAACGGGAACACCGAGAGAGAGAGAGAGAGAAACGTGAATCGCGATATTAGCGGCTTTTTCACGTTCCCTTCACGGCGAATCTAAAATTGAACGGCAACAATAGCGAAGCCGATCAAAGCCCATTACCCTCGTTAAACGTGCGCTAATAATAGTCGCTTGTAAATACCGGAGTAGTCGAAGTAACGACACCGGGAAAGCGCACAAATATACGCGCGGAACAAGAAATTACAAGAAGGCGCAATTGCAAATAATAAAAAAAAAAAAAAAAAATACAACGTCGAAAGTATACAATTTATATAACGACAAAATGCTAGAAATATAAAAAACAATATAAGAAAGAAGTTGCAACAAAACTATTAAAAATATGTCAAATGCACAATGTTTTTTATAAAATTGTAAAATTACTCACATGACGGTGACATGAAATTGCAAAATGTAAAAAGTGACTACATGTATTCCGCATTTTGTAATTTTATTCCACTCCTGTCACGAATAATTTGTGTAAAAATATTTTCAGCATATTTTTTAAATGTTAACGTTCGATCAACCCGATCGGGAGCGAAGCTCGGAAATTAATTAATTGATATATACGTTAATCTGCGTCATGAGACAGTCTGACTGATCATCTGGCTATACACTATGAGCTTTGTCGGGTACACGTGCACGTATCTGATTCCAGAGAAAAGTATGCAGATAGCGCAACACCTATTATTATCTTATACCGTGTTACGGTCACGGACGTATTCCAGAATTTGATTGGACTTCTCTCTCTTTCTCATCACTTCGCCATACAGCGCGAAATATCGATAAGACGAGATGTCCACCGACGCGTAACGTCGTTCTGTATTATTAAAATGCGCCAGGTGTTGCGCGCGCGATTCTTTTCGAAGGTCGCGGCAAGTAACGTCACGCGACGCAAAACTTTTACAAAAGTTTTTCACAAACACGACGCTACAACAACACACGACCCGGAAGAGAAAGAGAGAGAGTCCCCCGGCCGGCGGAGGAAGGACTTGTGCCAGGACACTGCGTAACTCGGTGCGGAACTGTCGCAGATGTATATATCGATTCGGACTCAATTCGAATGCGTGTGTGAGAATCTCGACAGATTCGACAGATTGTGATTCGCTGTGATGATGAAAAGATTTTTTCAAGAGATCTTGTACCTAAAATATGTTTAATCTACAGAGATAGATATTATTTTGCTACAAACAAGATTGACAACCGATAATAAATAAAATCGTTGTTGTCCCCGACGTGTGTTTTCATATCTGAAGAAGACGTTCAAAGTATCACCTACATTAATTTAGAACAATCAAATCCGATTGATATGATTTCAACCGATTTTTCGTTTTTATCAACTGGAATAAATCCACCGTCGATGCAAACAAAACAAGAAGCGCTACTTGGAGGATGTCCTTTTCAAACGTTAAAATAAACATCGATAAAAAAAAAACGGATATATTCCTCTCCGATATTCCCGCGCAATCTCCAGGATAATCTCCGCGTGACGAACGATCGAGATAACAATGCGAAAGAACTTCATTTCGCACGCGGAATACGCGAATGTGCGGAATGTTATCGTCGTCGTCGTCGTCGTCGTCGTGCGCATTTCCACGGCGAGCGAACGCGATTTGCATATTTACCATTTCGACGGTAACGGTCGATTTCTCGGAGATGTGCGCGCCTATACACGTTTACGCGCGAGAAATTGCACACAGAACGTGGTTGTCGCTTTCTAGGCGGTTTTTATTAGCGAAGAAACCGCCGATTCAATTGTGACAGCAAATTATACCGCTGCAAAAACACGAGACAAGAGTGTTGATGAGGCGCACTTGTCTCTCTCAACGAGATCAAATTTAAATCAAACATAATTTTGATGTAATCAATTTGAAACAAAATTTAGCTTTTTTCATTATTTTTGACATATTTCGAGCTTTTCTCTGCGGATTCTCTTTTTCTCACATACTTTATCAAATTTTTTTCAAACTCTAAAAATAAAAATTGATCTTCAATCACGTCCGTCGTTTTTTGTTTTTTTGTCAGATTAAATTTTCGACGGGCTTGATTAATCGTTCCGTCGCGGATTTCTCGCGCTCGAAGGTGTTCGATCACGCGGATTGATTACAATCGCCGCGAAAATGTTTGCTTGAAAAAAAAAAAAATTTCATCTCTCATTCGGCGGCTTAGAATTCGCGCGGTTTACAAACCCTCCTTTCTTTACGCGTGTGTGTGTGCTTTTCTCATTAGCGAGTTCGGAGGAAATCGGCCGAACGAGTACGATCGCGTGGTACTAGGTAATTAGTCACTGTCGCAAAACAAAAAAAAATGAGGTCTTCATTGGGCGGTTTTCACGTGCACGAGCGGTTAAAGTTTACAGCTTACACGCGCCCACGTCCTCTTCGCTCGCCAACTTCGGAGAGTTATCTTCATCACCGCCGATCGACGGAAGATATCCATCCGTTAAGTTCGCCCATCTATCAGCTGAGCAAACTTTCGTATTTCGAAAAGGTCATCGCAACGAACGCTAAAAACTCGCGATTGTTCCAACAAATTTTTCGCGTTTACATTTTCCAAGCAGCTCTTCCGATTTTGTCGTCCAACTAGAAAGTCGTCGCGTAAAAGTCCCGCGATCATCATGTTTTATTCATCGATTCTTACGCGTTTCAACCAAAGCTGCAGGCAATTTCGACGCGTAAAGATTTTTATCGCTTCGCACATTATGGACACAACGATCGGCCGATTAAGTCTCTGTCCGCCGGAGAATTATTAATGTTCGGAAGGAGGACAAAAAACACGGGCAAAGAACAGTCGGGATATTCCGTCGCGACCGGACGATTTGCATCGGCGAGCGATCCTCGAGACGCGGAATCGCCCGAGAGTGTCGCAATTTCGATAAAGCAGAGATCTCGATCGCGAGAACAAAACAAGAAAACTGCGCGAGACAAAAGTTTTTGATCTCTGCGCGATTTCGAGCGAGAAAAAAAAAACAAACGATCGAACGCGCATTCGAAGAACAGCGAGCAAAGTTTAACGTAGATTTTTCCTTTGCGAAGTTTTTTCGAACAAAAAAGAAGACAACACCGCGCGCACGTCAAACTTACATATTTATAAGATACTTACATCAGAAAGAAATGAAAAAAAAGTGATAAAATATGCGCGCGAGTATACCATCTCGCTCAATCGAATCGAAAGACGTATCTACTCTTGTGTTTACCGAAACAAAAAAAAAAAAAACTAACAAAAAACGCAAGAGGCATAAAATATGCAAAACTCGGATGACTCGGAAGCTCGCTCATGAAATTGTCGAACAAAACGATCGTATCTCTTCCCTATTATTCCGTCCTAATGTTCCTCCATTTTCATAATAACGTACTTCGTAATGGCCGGCAGATAAGTTATTGCAACGACTTCGCGTATTATATCGGCTTTACGATTTTTTTTACCGCGCGAATGTCTGTACTCGATCTGTGTATGTGTGTGTGTGTGTGTGTGTCTTCCACTTCGGAATGTAATCTACTCTCGTAAGCGATATATAGCGTTTCGATTTCGAAACCGAGCTGATATCGACACGCTAAAGCGAGTTTCCAAGATGGAAATTGCCACGGGGAACGAGGGAGGAAAGTTCACGGTGCCACGCGAAGTACGATAAAGAGCAGATAGTGCTCCGTATTGATACTACGCTATCGATCGGATATTCCTTTCCAAGGAAGCGGCAAACTCATCGGTCCGCGTCGGATTATTAATCAACGAAACCGCGAAGAGCGCGGTTTCTCTTCCGCGACGAGATCGACAATGCGACGATCGTGATAACGTTTGTGCGAAAAGAACCTTCGTCATCCTCCATTAGGAAATGAATTGCTCGCGTAATTTCGCACTTCGACTTAAGTGGCGATAATAAAAAAAAAAAAAAAAAATAGCATAACGTCCTTTTAGTATTGGCGCAATAAAATGCTCAACATCTTGCGTCGATTTTTCCGACTCGTACGAGACATTTCGTGACATTTATCGAATCGAAGAATCGTAAAACTAATGAGCGCGTTCGGACGCGCGAAGAGATCGGGACAATGTGGGATAGGCAGCAGCAGGCACATCGGTGACAAAAGAAATGGTTTAAACTACGCAGAGCTCGGATTTTGTAATGTGTCATTGATACTCGCGGCGGAACAAAGAGTCCCGGCTTCCGATTTCATTGCGATACGTGTTTCCAATAAAGCGCACAACGTACACACGTCCGCGTGGTGTGTCTCGTCGGCGCGAGTTTTGCATCGAAGGTTCTCAGAGATCACGTCAAACGTTGGTCGGTATCGTTACCGATCCCACGCGATGAAAAATAACGGGATATCATCTTGTAAAGGTTGTGTCGGTGTTAACCTTCGCCCGCGAACGTACATACATACATAGTCACTCGTGTTTCTCCCGTCTTGGAATATTTAATGAAATTATAACACATCGTCGCAGGTAAATATCGATCACATGTGTATTTTTTTTTTTTCAGAAAAAAAAAAACGTAACAATTAATTAATTGCTAGAAGTAAAATCGTAAAGCACGCAGCAACTGATGACTACGAGAGAACAATTTTTCTACTTGACGACCGCCAGATACTCGTACGAAAAAATTTATTATATTTTTTTCTTCTTATCCCGAGATTGATATTAAATATAAACTCTCGGTTGCGTCGAGAGATAGAAACTTTGAAATCCGCTTTATATAGCGGACGCTGACGTTTGAATATTATTATTATATTAATAGGTCGACCCTGTTTACCGTACCGTATTCCCGTGAAAAAAAAAAAATATAGGCAATTAATCAATTGAGAACCCTGCTCGATACAAACGAGGCACGTAAGCACCGCAAGTGTACGTGTACGTGTACGTGTGTGTGTATGTGTGTGTGTGTGTGTGTGCAGTTACACGTGTACGCGCGTCTGCACTCGACCTCCATAAACCGTTCGATACTCCAACTTGAAACTTCAACCAACGAGTGTCCTCATCATCTTTCTCTTTCTCTCTCTCTCTCTCTCTCTTTCTTTCTTTCTCTTTCTCTTTCTCTCTCTCTCTCTCTTTCTTTTATCATTAGCTTGCATTTTATTTTTCTCGCCTCCCGGCCCAATTACCGCTTCTCACCTCGCCACCTCTCTCGACTGCATTCGATCGAACAACTGCGACTGAATTATTGCTGTGCAAAAAAAGAAAAGTGTCGCAAAGTCGCGAAGAAAATCACGTTTCTCTCGCGGATATTACGGACTTTTGTCAAAATGCAACAGAAAAAAATCGTGTATCTCAATTGAGGATGTTCCATTTGACGTTTCTCTCTTTCCGATATTTCGCGGGCCTTGAAGTGCCAATAAAATCTATCGCGGGATCGTCCTCAAATACGTGGCACGCACGGTTAGAATCTTTGGCAGAGCGCTCGGCTTGTCAAACGAGGAAAAATAAACCGAGAGATGATCGCGAGGATGAGAAGCGATCGCGAGAGACAGAGGCGGTTTTTAGAATCGAGAGAAAAGTGCATTAAACAACGAGGTCGAAGTGATAGTCAAGGTTGTCTCGTAACGGCGAAGTTTTCGCGAAATGGACGAAGCGGAAAACACATTTAAAACGCCGTCGGCCGCAAGATTAGATTGTATGGTCAGCTGGACCAGCATCACGTCTGACATGCGGCCTTGTGACGAAAAGACAAGAATAGCGGATTGCTTTTTATTAAATAATACAGTTCTTTCGCTTTTCATTTGATGAATCTATTTTAGAAAAGTTCTGTGTAAAACACGAGAAAAATTTCTTCATATTTTTAAATCAAACGAAGATAAATAATCTCGATAATAAGTCGATAAAAAACCTCATCTGTAAGGAGCGTATTTGCGAAATTAGCTCGAGTTAAATAAATATAAAGAATAAATCACTAAGAAGTTATAAAGAATAAATATATGAAAACACGCGTCGCAATAACTTGGAGAAGCTAGGAAAGAATTATTTTTATTTATTTTACATCGCAGTTTAAAATATATCGCGTTATCTCACCGTCATTGGGCAATTGTAGAGAATGCGGCACATTTCAAGATGACACGTGGCGATAAACGCGCGGCGACGATGACGAGCCGTCAGTAAAATTGTCCCGCGTCGGGACAATTTTATTTTTCATACAGTAGATATCCTTTTTATCGAGTTTTGTCACTTTACGAAGACCTCCCTCGCGTCACGATAAAAATCATTTTCTGAGAGTGCTTTTTGCGGGACGTATTACAGCGGCGCTGGATCTCGCGCGCTCTCGGTACTTCCATCTCCGTGAAATTAAACAAAAGTTCCTACTTTCAAACCGATTAAATTCTACTTTCGAACCGGCAACCGCGTCGCGCGGATTTTCCGACCGAGCGCGTAATTTTCCCTCCTTATGATCGAAACGTGTCACTTTCCCATGATGTACAGTCGGGGGTGTAAGAATCTTTTCATCGTTTAGAACGTTGTATCGACGCAATTTCACGTGGGAGGAACATTTACGCCCTCGCTTGTAGTAAAACTGTAGTCTTCACGCAAAATACGAGGAGAATTTAATGGCCAACCGTTGCTTTACATTTATTCCGATGTCGTAACAAAGTTTTTAGCCGCCAATTAAAAGATATTCACAATTGCGCGATTTATGCAAATAATCGGCGCGTGTTATAACGCGCCTTTCAGCGTTAATAAAATTTTGAAATACTGTGAAATATTTGTGCGTCATACTGTACGTAGCGTCCGGTTTTAAGCAGCTTCGCGCTCAGCTCTTTTGCGGATGTGTAAGTGCGCGCGCGCGCGCGAGCGCTTATATGTGACACGTTCGATTAAAATATCACCACGTGGTTGTGGCAAGACCAAATTAATTCCTCGCCAACGACGAAGCGATCCCCCGTGAATGACAAGAGCGACCGGGATTCACTTGTAGCGTAGTTAAACAAAAGTTTTACTCAACTTCATAGATTGCTCTCTGATTATAAAGCCACCTTTTCATCAGTTTGCAAAGTTAAATTCGCACACGTAAAATTTACCCGCAAATTTCTCAAACAAGCTTCCGCGCGCTTCGAATCGTTTCGCGAAACTCGTTAGGCAAAAGTTCCCTCGCGGAACTGTACGCCAAAAGTTGATTTTTATAGAAAAAAAAACAACAAATTAAATTTCCACATTAAAAACTTCGCGGAGTAAAATTAATGCAAAAATATCTGAAACATATTTTTCCACCTTGGAAATAAAGACAAAAAAAAAAAAATTTACAGACTTCGGCGAGATGTACGGAAGGGAAAATTGTTCTGGCGGGAAAAATCCGAAAAGAAGATAAAATATAAACGCGCGCGTGACCAGCGTTGTGAATGAGGCGGCGATTTGGAGCAGGAAAGTTACGACGATCGCGGTATGTAATGGCCGGCTGAATAACACACGGAGCGACGTGAGCACAAGCGCGCGATGTTGAAAACGAGCCGACGACGGGCCAGCTGTGCGACTTCGTTCGTTCGCGAGGTCGTCGTTCTACGAGCGAGAGAGGAGCTTAGCGGTACATAAACTCCTCTCCTCTCTGTGCGGCCAACGCAACGTTGATTGACTCTAGGAAACTCGCGCGCGCGCGTATGATGACCCCGATGAAAAATTTACGTTTACGAGAATTCGCACTTTACGCGAGAGGATCTTCGGTCCTCTCAAAGACGAATAAACACAGAGATGACTAAAAAAAAAAAAAAGTTTCGAAGTCGGACGAAGCGTAAAAACTTCGAGAAAAATAAAAGAGAAGGGACGTCTTTGCGAAGTTCGAGCGATTAGAGAGACAGCAAATCGTGAAACTAGAATTTGTATCGACGATGGAAAAAGAAATGATAGTGGAAAACTTATAGAGTAAAAGACTCATCGCGAAATTAACTTAAACTTTTCTTGCAGATGGAATTGCAGATATTCGGCTTTTGTTCAAACAATTAATTTTCGATTAGTTTCCGATAAATATTAAGAAAATAAAAGCAAGATTATTGCTGCGTTTCGAATTACTTAAAGAAGATATCACACTCGAGAGTCGCGTCGACTTCTCTCTCGTGCGAGAACCGTAACGGTTCGAGATCCAAGACGAGACAACGTCGGATGAAACCAACCGGATTTCGGATCGGTGCGCGAGATTCGATCGCGAAAACGACACGATATCGTCTTCAGGTGACTGGAAGACACGTACGTTTGGCGCGAGAAACACAAAGTAAAACTGTACAAACACACGTGTGTAAGCGCGAAGAAACTGTTACGTAAGAAAAGATAATCGTTACCTTCGCCTCCGTTTTTTTACGAGACAAATCGAAAGTAGTAATTAGCTTCTCTAGCTGGTCGATAAAAAAAAATCAACGAGCACTCACGAACGGACTAATTGAACCAATTAGAAGCTAGTTGTTCAGCAACGCTGGTCTATTGTGTCACTGTATGATGGTGTGGACGGTTCAAAGCGCGGCGACAGACTGTTTCAATTCGCATCGAAACAAGAAATAACGTAATTAACATTTGCGTTATAAACACCGTGGATGAAGTTGCGGCTTTTTTTTTCACGCGGCAACAACACGCCGTTGGTTCTTCTCGCATTTCCTGCGATTAATTAAGTCCTCGGACGGGTCCCGTCCTTCCTCCACCCGAGTCGATCATGTAACGTCGCGACGTGCTCACGCGAGAATTTGCTTCTTTTTTATGCCGATCCATGTGTACACACACGCTCGGAAATATGTACACGAGCGTCTTCACACGCATCAGGCTTTTTTAAACGTCTCTGTTCTCGCGTTCCGCGTGGCAGTCGCCGCGGTCTCAGACAATCATTACATATGCAAATAATAAAACACGTCACGCTGTAAGAAAAATATACGCGATAATAAATTTAACGTGCGCACAATTGTATGACGTACAATAATTGCGAGAGATCGAAGTTAAACACAATGCCGGGAAAATAAGGAAGTTTGCGTTTGCGAAACAAATCAGCGTTTTCACTTTTGATGCGACTGGAAAAAAAAAAAAAAAAAAACAATTTAATAAAATTTCGAAGAAGATCCCAAATAGTATTTGCTGTCTTCAATATTGTGAAGACTCGCGAAATTAATTCGTAATTCAAAGTAAATGACGGAAGAGAGATATACATGTAATCAAATTGTATATTTTTAGAATTGTTTTTCTCACTTTGAGCGCGTACGTGTTCCGGCATTGCTTTCCACGGCATTTCGCAGTCAAAAGACGTGGAAAACGAGAAATTGGAGAAGACGAGGGGATAAAGGGGGTGGACAGGACGTTAAGGCCGCCGGAATCGCGGTCGGTCTCTCTCGTCTCGTCTCGTCGTCGGCCTCTCATCTCGTTCGCATACAAACGTGTGCCAGTTGTTACACACGCCTGCGACGTCAGTGACCCAAATAGGACGGACCGTGTACACATACGCGGTGTGTGCTAGTCCGACGGGAGGGAGGAAAAAAGAAAGAGAGAAGGAAGGAGAGGAGAAAAAACAACCACCACGTTCTCGAATCTATATTAATCTCCGCGCGATAGAAGAGGAGGAGAGACACACGTCGCGCGCTCTCACCCTCGGGAGAGACTCTACTAGCGCGACCTTTCTTCTATCATCGTGTAATCTTTTTCCCCACATTCATATTTAACTAGGGAGACGAAATGAGAGCGCTGCTCGTCGTGTTACATCGAAAAAAAAAAAAAACGAATTTGCAAGCTCGCCGATAAGCAACACGCCGCGACGCGGTGAGATTCTCTCGTAACTGAATCATAAAAACAAAAACGCAATTTTACATATTCGGTATCGAAATTCCACGAAAATGGATTCGGTGATCCGGATCTTGTTTTTCCGCGAACCGGAAAATTAAATTCATCATTTTCGCACTCGCGGCAACAACTGTTTTCTGTTTTTTTTTCTCGCGAAATCACAACGGCGTGTATAAAATGCTCCATCAAAGTTGCATCGAATGTGTGGTTTTCATGTTGCACGAAGAGAGTATCGGTAAATTTGAAATTCGCAATTTCCGCGAAAAAACCTAGTTTGGTTTGAAAAGTTTTCGCGGAAGTTCTGATTAACCATTCGACCGGAGTTGAACACAAGTTCTCGCTGCGAGACGAAATGCTAGACGAAAAACAGACGGAATTCGCAATATTCATCATTTGTTTTTTTTAAATATACAAGGTAAAAAAAAAAGCGCGACAAATGAAGCAAACTATTGCTCGAACTATTCGCGTTTGTACTACAAACAAATTGCGATCGATCAAGTGTTCATTACACAAATTGTTACAACTTGACTAGCCATTATCCGATTAGTCATTTAATTGATTAGTCGTTAGCTAACTAATTTTAAACGCGAAACTAATTTCCGAGACAAAAAGTGACACTGACCTCTTGGAAGAGTTAGTCACAATTTGACGCATATTCTTATATTAACGTAATTAATTGAAATATTCATCATCCAAGTTGTCATTTTTTTAACGCCAGCACAAATTTCAACGATAATTTTAATTCTCGTGACGTAACTTTGTACAACAGAGGTAAAAAGGGACGCAACTTCTCAAATATTTTGCGAAGCACTTTTCGAACGGTCTTTCAAATTCTCTCGTGGGAGGGAAAAAGATCTTGACGCATCCCCGTACAAACTATGCGACGCTTTAATTGTTTTTTTTTTTTTTTTACCTTTTGCTGCGCCGCGATTTCGACTCATCCTTCGTGTAGAATCCTTGGACGAAGCACAGCATTATGGGTTCTCGAAGAGAACCGTACGCTTCTCCCATGCGCCCCTCGTTTGCACCCCCGTCTCTTTTCTCTCTCAAAGTTCTTCGCACGAAGAATCTCGAAACTCGCGAGGACAGTTTCGGTCTCTTTGCGAAACTTTCTCGCGATTACGTTCCACTCCCTCTTCGAATTAAATGCTTACAGCGATCGTGGAAAGCATTTTTTTACGCAGAAGGACGATTCCGGACGATTTCCGTTCGATCGACTTGCACAATTCAGACTGTGCCGGTGTCTTCGCTCTTGCTTGTATCTCCTTCCGCCCGATGAACCGAGAAGAGACTCGATCAGCTGACGTCTTTCCCTTCCGATTTCTTGTTTTTCGGGAAGTTTCTCGCGTAATATCTCGCCGGAGCGCACGAAGAGACGCGACGTCGGGGAGTGTGTGCGGGGGGATTGCTCACGACGGCGCCCTTAAAGGTATATCGCCACGCGGTTGCCAGGCCAACACAACCAGGAAAGGGCGAAGCACTCGTCTAACTGCGTAACGACAAGAAGGCACGAAGCTCGTGCACTCTATCGATTCCTTCTCTCACTCTTTCTCGCTCTCGTCGTTAGCCAAAGCTCCGAGTGTCGTTGACTGCGAGCACTCTCAGCCATTAGAAACCGATCGAACCGATCGAGTTTCAACGATGTTCCCCCGACGACGAATCGAGGAACGCGACCGCTGGGGATAATTCCGATATCGGAAATCGCCGCTCGTCGTATCCTTTGATATTACGCGCCCCGCGTTTTGACGGTCTCAATATTTTTCTTTTTCTTTCTTTTTCTTATCTTCTTTTATTTGCTCGATCCCGCGAAAGTTACGCTTCGTCGTGCTACGCAGTTTTCGGATTTCAGTAGTTTCTCGCGTTAATTTTCGATCTACTTTTCGATATAAAACGAATTATTGGATTAGATGTTTTTCTTGAATTACGACGCAAAAGTTTGTCTTCTCGTCGAAGTCTCTCTCTCGTTTAATTTAATTTTATCGCGGAATTCGGTAACTGTTTTTCACTAAAGTGTCTACGCGATCGAT
The DNA here is from genome assembly GCA_014825455.1 of Pseudomyrmex pallidus. NCBI lineage: Eukaryota > Metazoa > Arthropoda > Insecta > Hymenoptera > Formicidae > Pseudomyrmex > Pseudomyrmex pallidus. The sequence goes on along the minus strand of QVNV01004788.1, from coordinate 1,444 downwards.
ATTCCGAGTATTTAAATCCCGCTGTTTTCCATGTATATCTGCGGAAAGAGGGAAGCAAATCCTCGTTCATAATCGCTTTAATGATAATGTGCTACTCCTCCCCGATCGATCGGTCCGAACGTATACAAACGTTATTTCGATGACAAAATATGTTTATGTTGTGCAAATGGGCGACGCACAGATTCGTGTGTATTTAGCGAGGATGAGCGCGCGCGATATTGCAACTGAGTAATTAAATCCCTCCATTAAACTCCGTTCACGAGCATGCGCACATCCGCAGTGTCCCCCAGTTTGATAAGCCACGCTTTGCCGCGTGCACGACCGCGATTTATTTACAAGCTGTGTAGAAGAAAACACTTTGGTCGCGAATTCCGACATCCGATTTCGGAAAGAAATAGTTCTTCGGATACCGGAAAATGAAGCGAATTTTCTTCAAATTCGAATCACTTCGTGAATCGTTTCATGTTCATGTGCGGAAACGCTGCACACACTTTCACTTCGCGCGTTATCCGTGTGTCCATATATGTAACCCTTTTTTCACGCGCAATCTCCTAAAGAGTTAAAAACCCGGTGTTGTTTACCCGCACAATTTCCGAAGGTTACTTACTCATCGGAGATATCCTCCGCGCGTGTCATCGTCCCTAGTTGACACGTCTCATTTCGCGCTTCCTCTCTCGCCGAGAAGACTGAGTGAGAAATTCATTCGCGAGATTCTTCTCTCGAAAAGACACGCTGTCACCACGAGCGGGAATTATTCCGAAATTGTCGATCGATCGATTTCGCGGAGAATTCCCTCGGGGGCTAACCTCGGGGTTACCAGGGGTTAACGCTCCCTCCGAGACACGGTCCGTGTGCGCTCGCCGCTTTCCCCGGGTGTAATGCGACACTCGCGCGCACGCTCGACGCGGGCTCTTCTTCTTCGCCAAACGCGAGGAGAAAAGACGAAAGACACACGCGGCACGAGACGACGATCTCTTGCGCGACACGCACCAGATGACGACGCGGACAAGACGTGTTTCTGTCCGACACTGGCGGGACACCGCCGATCGGCGGCGCGCGTTCCTCTCTCCATACCGTCGCCGCCACCGCCGCCGCCGCCGCCGCCGCCGCCGCCGTTCGATACGTCCCTCTCTCTATACCTCGTTCGTTGTAACTCTCGAGGGCGACGCGACGCCATGCGTTTTCTCTCTACAATTGTGTGCGTGCACAAAAGCGGGGTCCCTCACACGCGCGCACGCGCTCGTTAATGCACCTGCACAGACGCATCGTCTTTATGCGCTGCGAGTAGGGTTGCCATAAATTGTCCGGGGGAAAAGAGGGCGGATGGCAATCTTATCTCGGGGTAAGATGGGAGAAAAAAAAGTAAAATATTTAGAAGATTCCCTAAACTTCGGACGGTCATAATAATCGTAGACGCCTTCGGAAAATTCGTCAGGACGTCCTC
>QVNV01004742.1:0-12796 GCA_014825455.1 Pseudomyrmex pallidus | reverse complement strand
TGCAACCGGCTCTTATGACCGATTAATATATTCATTAGTTTTAAAAAACTCATGAGCCTAAGAACATGTTTCTTTCTTAATTGTTAAAATTATAAAGTTAAAAAATTTATAAAGTTAAAATATTGAAAACGGCAGATATTAAATTTTCAGAAAAACACTCTTTTCAAATCACATTAATGTAATAAATTTTAACCGATTGTGCGATATCACACGTTCTATATATACTCTCTTTAAAATATCTGACGACATTTTTCTTTGTACATATGGCGCCGTTTAAATAGCGCCTGTTGCTCGGCACACATGCATTATAATTTTTTAATTCGACAGCGAAGAAATCACCGCGCATCCATGGCGCGCGCGGACATTTCTTCCGATATGAAAGTCTGTTCACGTTTACGCCGGTGCTTCCGACACCTTTTTTCACGTCCTTCGACAGCTGGCAACAGCTGTTGTGAAAAGCTGCCCAAAACGAAGACGTAGTTCTCCAACGAAATACGAGACTGTTCCGAGAGAGTTTATTTTTCTTCTTTGCACGCCCGAGAAAAACAAGGCATATCAATTTTCCGCTATCGCCTTCCTATCTTTCCCTATCTGTCTTTTTCCCCGCGGAAAATATAGGTCTGTGTCTAGAGCCGAGGTCATAACTCAAGTAACTACGAAAGTTCGCGATTACAAAGTGAACGTTTCACAGTTTATTACAAAGTGAACATTTCACAGTTTATGCGCAAAACTCAATTCTTAGATATAATACGTTGACGCAGAGATAACAAGTAAGAAAAATCATATTTTGGTCGTTTATTAAAATTTATACTTTGATAAAATCAAACTTAAATAAATATCCACGGTTCGATAAATAACACGAGTGATTTACGCGAAATGTCACATCATCATAACAAGCGTGGTGTAACATTTACGCGCGGCGTCTTTATCTGTGTCGTCGGACCTTCGCGGCGCGTGGCTCCCGTAAATATTCCGTCCTCATAAACCGGGAGCACTGTGCATGCAGGCCTTATGGATGCGCGGGTGAGATGGGTAGCCCAGGAGAAGCTCCAAGAGGAGATTTAGTGAGATCTTAGGGTAAAGTGTGGATATTGAGGGTATATCACTCACACGGACTGCGGTTGCGGCCCCTCAGTTTCACCCTTCGCCGTCGATCCTCAGCAGGTTTCTCCTCTCACCGAGGAACGCCACCCTCAGGTAGTGCACATACCTGCACGGGTAGAGTGCGAGCGGGGGGTTTAGGTATAGGCACTAACTCGGTGGCGGAACATATCCCGTGCGGATCGGTAGGCCAGTCTCCGGCCATTTATGTGTGTCCGTGCCATTAGTAACCCACAGCGCGGCAACATCTTCGACGGTAATGCAAATCGGAAATCCGCCCACTCAATTACACCGATGCAGCCCTAATCATGCGTGCACCGGAGCACATGCTGCAATCAATGTCCTCACGACGCCTAATTCGTGCGATGACGAGGATGACGCGATATATATAGTAGAAAGGGATTTCTCGACTAACTTCGTTGAGGAGCAATTAGGAAAAGAGTGCGATCAGATGCGATGAAATAATGCAGCTCGAGAAAGTGAATGTGATATATAACATTTAAGTTGGTTTTTAATTCAAGTAGACGCGCTCAAATAATTCATACATATTCGGAATTTTTATAAATTAACGTAATTTATAAAAATTGCAAATGTTATAAATTACGCGCGCGTTTCACTTGAATTAAAAATTACTTTCAATATTATACACAACTTACTTATTAAATCAAATCTATATTATTGAAATGAAACATCTCTGCAAATTATGCGTTAAAACGATTTTTATGATATTCTTCACATTATGCGATACGGAAAATGTGCAAATCTAGCGCGGACGCATCTCGTTCATTGATAACGAGGAAAACAAAAATATTGAAATCGCACAGAGCAAATATTGAACGTGGACATAAGAATAATATGACGCCGTCGGTATATTCTCGCATTTCATATTTGTATAACAAACAATGGCGACAAAAAAAAAAAAAAAAGAAAAAAAAAATTTTGCATGACGCGGCATATTCTATGTGAAAGCGCGTAGTTGATGCAGAAACGACTGATAACGTCTTCGAGAAAATATTGGAACGTAATTTCGTGAAACAGAAAATCCGAATTGCATTCATCCCTCTGTGCCGCTCCGCGTATATTCGGAATTGATTAAATAATTGTATATTGCGTCAAACGCAGCATTACAGTATTATAATAAATAATATAATCGAAATACTCTTGTCACACAGCTTTCACAATAATTACATTGTGTTTATATGTTGAATAACTGACAATTCTGTTTGACGTTAAGAATAAATGATACCGCCGCGCGTGTGTTTATTGTTAGAACAGCGAAATAAAACCACACCAGAAAGAAAAAAAAATCGTCATTTACCATTTCGTTGTAAAAACACAAACCAGCAATAGAGATTTATATTTATATTTAGCATTTCATATTTATACAATGAACAACGATGAAAACCCGGCACGGATAGCTTACAACGCGCGCTACGGGAGAACGGCCAATAACTTCGAAGCGCTCTAACGAGGTTCACGGCCATAACGTAAGGAAGATTCATGTTCGGACGAACATATCTTGATTATATTACATTACCATGTAAGGCGAGCCTAGCGATAACGAATGTATGGACAAGGCTCCCGTGGCCATGTATAGTCATGGATAGGCCGCGTCGTTGCCATGTCGTGCCGGGTCGCATACGAGATACACCCACTAATGGGAATTAGCACCAGTGGCACAATACTGTCCTCCCGATCCCCATATACATCGGGATCAATCAAATCTCCAATACCGCGGTGAGCTTCTCGATGACTACGTTTACAACATAGACCGCGAGCTCATCAATCCGAACCTGCTTCGACCGGTGGAGTCGATATCGGTTTCTCCGCTTGCATTGTTATCGCCCACCCGCCAGCCCTCCCTGAACTTCCTAGAGACGGGGAGAAGATGTCGTCTATATTGAGAGATGAGGAGGATGGGGAGAGGACAGCTCGGTTCGTCGCGAGATATCGGGAGGAGAGACATCGTAAGAAAATCTGCGAAGACATTATCCTCCGTGGCGGGAGCAAATATTTCAGCGCGCATGTATATGCACGAGGCATTTATTTTTCGTCCGTTCCGAACGAGGGAGAGGTTTATGCGCGGACGTTTGCATATTTCCGCAGCATATTTCGCCGTTCCGTCGTTCGACAGCGAACAGATTCAACGGCGAAGACTGACCTCCTGGCTTTTCACGCCGCGATATTTTATTCTGCCACCGAGTTTCTCGATATTTAATAACGTTGTTGCGCTACGCTCTTTGGAGATTTACGGAAAATATATATAAATGTGTATGTGTGTATATATATATATTGCACAGAGTAAAAGAATAACATAATTCGATACACGTGTGTGTATCGATTTTTTTATATATATTTTCCACAAAAACTACGGCGATCATATCGGGATTTTCCGCGGCTGAGGCCATCGTCGTCACCCTCTCGTTCTCGCAGCTGCACACAGGACATTCCTAACGAGGTAAATATGACGGAGTCCCGGGGATCTCTAAGGTAAGGATATCCCGAGCGTGAGGATGCAGTCCACGTACATGGTGCGAGAAGAAATAAGAAGCGAAGGAGTTTCGAGTTTCGTCGGAGCTTTCATGATAACCATGGCGGAGATCTCCTTGTATTCACCGTTGCCGCCCTTCCCGCCGGCTCTTTCTCATGTTGCCTTGCACTTCTCTCGCCCTCTTCTCTCCTCCTCCGTCCCTTCTCTCTTCCTCCCTCACTTCCCTCCTCTCCCTTTCTCCTCACCTCTTCTCGAGAGAAGCAAGACGGAGGTTAAGAGCACTCGCTCTCCGCGCGTGAAACGCCCCGTACGTTACATCCAGCCGAAAGAAAATCAAGCAAGAAGGAGAGATGCGCGACATGAATTCCCGGATAGGCGGCTCGTTCGCTCCAACTTGTACAACCACAACTTGGCGTAGCCGTAACAAACAAAAACGGTCACCGTTTGTTGCGCTTTAATCGCGCAAAGTGCAGCAGGTCAGAGATACCCCCCACTGAGCATTGGTGTTCATCGTCGAACAATGAATTAAGTACTTGCTATCGCGAGGGAAAGAAAAGAAAAGAGATGACGTTTGAACGATCGGATAACGGCGAATACTCTTGTTAGATCAAAGCAAAATGTTCACTCGGTTCTCAATGGGCGAATAGAGATAAAGGTGCTTCCTTGATAAGATACTTCTGTTCGGTGGGAAAGCAAAGAGTTTCCGCGATTTAACGATCGTCGTAATATTTATGTGACCGATATTTTTCATTTTTCTTTGACGATACAAATATATCGCGCATTTCATCAGATTGGAAAATGTCAGAATTAGCGAAACGATTATCGGTTACGAATTTCAAGAATTATCGAGCAAAGTGGAATTATTTTACGTAATAACATGTGTAACATGTTTTGTTTTTTTTTTTTTTAAACAACAAGAGCGATTTTCAACACAACTGAACAAGTTTGAAACTGGCCTGAATGCATGCGCGCAAATGTAAAATGTAGAGACATTCCCGACCAAACTATAGTGGAATGTATCACAACTATTCGCAATCAAAATACACAGAGGTTGTGCGCGGACAACGTTTACGCGGCCACTGTTTAGGCACTTTAACATATTTCAACATGCGTTGTATTCTACATGACATACGAGAAAGCAGACTCTGTAAAAAAAAAAAAAAAAATTAAATAACTTATATCATTTGTCAGTTTATCGTGCATTCATTTCTATTTGTGTCAAATATTTGAATGAGAAACGCTCTCTTTCGTCTAAACGACCTATTCTCGATATACGAATTGGTATGGAATATTTTTTCAGAGATGTTTTTCAGTTTTTCGCAACAAAAATTCTGAAACAAAAGAGAGATACGTGGATGTATGTGTGTATATATATATATTTTTTAAACGTTTTTTATATTTAGTTTAGATACAATTAATTAACTTGAAAATATATTGCATAATATATTTAAATAAAAAAAAATCTACAGTAAAAGAATTACGCGAAAGAAGACGGAGATTTTCAACGATGTATTTCTATTAAAGTTCCCACGTACAAATATTTATTTCGCGAGGGAACATTACACCTATTTTTCTACGAAACACCGTGCGCAAGAGAAGAAAGCGTCGTATCTTGATTATACGGTCATGACGCCAAGACGCTAGAAACTCTTTATTCTCCGCGAGAGTTAAACAATATAGCAAAGTGCAAAGTACGAAGAATTGGAGGAATTTTTCCTTTCCGTGTTGCTGAGAGACGAGGCCGCTTATTTTCGCGCATGATAAATTTCCAGGTGATTACACCGCAAGCTTCTTATTAGATTCAGCCATTCATTAATTATACGTTAATTAATCATGCTACTTCAGTTACCCCACTTTCCTAACGTAACGGAGATGGCTATTCATCTGGAGGAGGCCGCCTTGTGCGCGGCATTTTCACGAAAAACGACGCCATCCTCTTGTACCACCCTACTTTCTAACGGTGAATTTATTAATTAAGCGTCTTCCTTTGTCATTAATCGGCCACGCATTTTTTCACTCTACTCGTTTTTCTTTCTCTTGCGCAAGAAGCACGCTCGTGCTTGCGAAAATTTGCCACGGAGACTCTCTCCGACAAGCTCCCGGACCCGGCTTCTTATCTGCGCTATTCGTTCTTGCCCTCCGTAAAAATGGACGCACCTATTCGAGACTCCCGAAACGACCTTTTATCGAGTGGCATTCGGCCACCCTCATATCAAGACGCCTTTGGCGCCTTCGTCCGCGTAGCAGCCGTCGTCATTTTCATTGCCATTTTACGTAGAAAGTGGCGAGGTCTAAGACGTGCGAGGAAACGACATTGCGCGAAAAAAGAAATTCCTCATGGATTTTAGTGCTGTCGTTCGGCAACTCGGCGATCGATACGCGATGGCACAGATTTAGATACCTTGCCCTTTCAATGACCTCGCTCTTATCAAAGCTTACAATATTCATAACCGTATTACCCTTTTTTTTAAACAAAAAATGTAAAGTCAAAGCATTTAAGGTAATAAAAAATTTATTGTACAAATAATTTTAAACTGTAAATAATATTAAATCGTAACAATATTAACACATTGTATGCGGGGCACGCACTAGTACTACGTTTTTTTCTATATTGTCAATAGACTGCGGGTCACGTACTAGTACGTTTTTTTTGTATATTTTTGAAAATTCACAGTATATTAGTAATTAGAGCGATTTTTTGAAATCTTTTTCCGCGTCGTAGTCAAATTGCCAAAAATAGTCCGCACCACGTAGAATGTAAGCTCGCGAGATAGTCCGCATACAATGTGTTAAATTGTAAAAGTTTATTATTCCACTTGGATTTTTGCGAAACAGAGAGAATTGCGCGTGATATATTTTGCGTATATATGAACGAAATAAAAGTTGAATATTTTATTACGGTATTCTATTTAATACAACAACGTATTTGTTATTAGAATTAAGAAGATCTTTCTTACATCAAGCTAAAAAAAATTATATATTTTTGATTTTTACACAGTGTAATATATTAAAATTTGATAAATTTATTTATTTAGAATAAACGCGGTTTATGTACGTTTGCTTTGTATATTACTCTGTGAAATGAGCGAGATGTAATTTTTACACTATACACACAAAAGTGTAGAGTAGTTTACATTTTGAAGTAGAAACGTAGCGCACACTCTGTATGTTAGTTACAAAAAGGTATAATTAACTTTTCAAATACCTGTGTGTGTTTCGTAATGTTACGTACACGAAAGTACAAATTCGAAGCGCGTGTAGACAAAAAAAAAAAAAAAAAAAAAAAAAAAAAAAAAAAAAAAAAAAAAAGAAGGAATGATAATAATAACGAGGGAAGGGGGAGTATAATCATAACAATTCGCGATTTGCGATTCTGTCCGACTCGTCGTCGGGAACGTCGAATGACGAAGAAATAAATGCACAAAAATCACGTCTTCCACCTCCCGATTGGAAGGTCTGAAGTTACAATTACGACGCTTCTTAACGGAATAGAGAGAGAGTTGCAGCGAGGAAGCGGATAATTTCTCGGGAAATAAGAAAGAAGATGGGTAAAAGCTTCGTTGAGAAAACCATCTGCGCGAAAAGTTAGTTATTATATACCTACTGTGATAATAGCTGAATTAATTGAATGGGGATTATCCAAGCTCAACGTTTAACCCTTGAAGCAGAGAGTTATTAAGATACGATTTCGCTCTAAGACAATCTTTAGGATCGAGTTTCGCCCGGCACCGAGATAAATCGCAGTTAATCTGTATCGCCGGGATTTCAGTTAAATCGCGTGCTGCAAACGGCGAATACGAAATATGTAAATAGCGCTTCGTTATTCGATTACGCGCGCTATATAGAAAAAGTACTGTTAATTTTAATTTATTTCGAGAATTTACACACACGCACACGGAAGAAATATTTTCAAAGTAACAAGTAAAATTTTAGAAATTACCTCGTATTACATTTTCCATACATTTCGAAATAGCGATCGTTATCCATCGCTGTATTTAACATCAACTCAATTAAACGGATAACAGAATGAGATTAGAGAAACAACGATAATCGTTGTAAACAATAGAATTAGAAAACATCTTTAGATATCTTTCGAGTAATAGTTTCGAATCGACCTACATCATTTTAATTTAACGCAATAATAATTAAATATTTATAATTTATATGTAAAAACGATATTTTTTCCAAATATATGAAACGGAAAATTATTTATGAATGAAGTTAATAAGAAATTTATGAGACAAATACTAGTTAATAGTGAAGTATACAATAGTGGTCAACAAAATAAATATATTTAAACTATGAATTCTAAATCATTTGCAGTTGCATATTTCAATGCTTTGTAGCATGCGGGGGAAAAGGGTGAGCGCATACAATAGCCGATGCAAAACTTTTACATTGAAGTCGCGTGTTGAACAATTCATTAATTTTTCGCACTTGTCAAAAAATGACTGATAGCGATAATTATCCACGAAGCGCTTGTCGTTGAATTAACTTTCTCTAATAATCCCCCAAACTCACAGCCGGGAAATTGAACGGCGACCCATCTTCGGACTCCGCCAGCACAAATCCTTTCTTCAGTTTTTACTGCCATAACTCATTAGTCGTTCATCGTCGTCGTCGTCGTCGTTGTCTCCGCTCCGCAGCTCATTTGTACGGCCGACGAGATGAGAGGCAGATTGGCCGACCGATGACGGACGATGAGCTGGAGTGGGAATTTTTGGAAAATTGAAATATTTCACATACGGGGCGAGAGAGCCCGGCACGTCGACCAGGCTTCGGACTAGCGTCGGGATATTTGGCACGCGTATATATGCACTCCCCCAGTCCTCGGCGACACAATAGATTTACGTATTCGGGTAAAAGAGGTAGAACAGTGGTACTACGATAGCCGCGGGGAATCAGCAATCTTGGCAGCGTACCAACTGTCGCAAATAGGTATGCACCACTGTGCTATTTTTTTTTTTTTTTTTTTTATCTGCGATCCACCATTTTCAGGCGCTCACACAGACACGCGCGCGTCAAGTGCATATACGCGCGCGTATCTATATTTTAATGAACATTCCTTTCCTGAGACGTGCACACATATATATGCCCACACAATTCGTCACGTTCCCGGACCCGGCCATTACGTGTATCCCGTCTGGCATCGATCCCGTCTGAAATTCGTTGCGGGAAATGAAATAAATCGATTCCAACTGCAAAATGGAACGCGCATCATGCGGGGAAGAGGGAGGCTTATGTGTGTATAAGTATCGCACGACACAAAAACAAAACGATATATTGTACTTCCAATAATTTTCGAGCTCTTTCGACTATATTGTTTAATTCTCTTGAATCAAAACCGCGCTTGTGTGCCGCGAAATTTTAAAATAGATCGAATCGATTCACGTATTTAGACTAAGTTATCGCGAAAGAGAATTGGCGAACAAGATCGCATAAATTGTGACAACGTCAGTTTTTATCTCATCTCCAAAAGTAATAATAAATTAATCATCTTTATTTAATTATTATTTTAAGTTGCTATCAATATTTTGTTTAGCTTTTATCCTGCCATTTTAAATACGAAATACGGTATGTCGCCAGAAGCTAATATTCGAAGCTCGATTCATCTTCTTCTTCTTCGCTAAATGGCGCTTTGCCCCTTCTCGAGGAGAGCATATGCCAGTCTACTTGATTAACTGATAATATCTCGATGAGAACGGCCTCCCGTATAACACCGGAAAAAATTCCAAAAATAACAACTGCGTATCTACGCACGTCCGACCGTAACAATTGTCATGTCGAAGCTCGACTCATCTGCTCGTGACCTAAAACAATAATGACCGAGACCGTTCGCACAGAAAATAGCGTTTGTGTCGCGGAATTAGAGAATGTACAAATAATTTAATAAAGCGGCGGTTTATTATCAGCAGTCTATATATATATATATATATTATATATGTATATATATATAAAAGCAGTTCTATATATACATATCGGCGTACACGAGGAGAGATTTTCGCTTCTTACACGCCCGAAGAAGCAGATCTCTCGCGCCATCGATAAAAAAGTTAACACACTGCGCTTTCCGGCAAGTGAGTACACGAAAACCCTCTTATACGCGCCGACCCCGGTCCGACCCGTATCACACTCACACGCGTGCGGGAGGGGGAGGGAGTGTGAGGGTGGTTTGCGAGCGGATGTGTGTTGCTCACAAAGAAAACGATGACGTGTGCCGCGAGTGTATTATTAACTTGAAAAACCGGTAGAGACGTAATATTTCGCCCATTACACGGCCGCAAAAGAGATCGCGGCCGACGTAAACCTTATCGTCGCGCCACAAAGCGCACTGCGCGCTCTTCTCTCGCGTAGCCGCGGTCCCTTGCAACTTACCGCCTCGTACGTATACAGAGGAGGTTCTGAAAGAAACTTTCAAAACATTTATTACCGGATTCGCGTTTCGCGAACTCGATTCCCGACTCTTTCTCTTGTTTCGCTCGGGACTGGTTTCTCTCTCTTGCTTATGTATATACATTTGTTCATGTTGAATACGCGAGAAAACCGAGAAAGATAGAAAGCGCACAATGCGAGTCTGTCTCGTTCCGACGTATGTATTACAGTAAACTAACGCTGTTCGTCAGACACACACACACACACATCGGATAATAGATCCCGCCGGCACGTAAACTCATTTAGAGGGACAACGCGGAAACTTAATGTCGCATGCGAAGCGCCGAACGCGCGCGAGAGAGTTAGTCGATTTTGAGAACACTGATTACCGGCCACAAAGTTCACGCGCTCGCTACGGCCAATCTCGTCGTGTCACTGTCGCGCTAGCTACTAAATTATTTCACATCCGGAGCTTCGTCGCACAACATCCTCCGGACGTTTACTTCTCGTTAGATAGAAATCGACGGCGTCGATCGATGAATTCCCTGGGAAGGAGTCGCGCACCTCCGGCCGGTGTGGCTCGAGGAGTGATCGCGTTGTGCAAAGTGATCCGCGTTGCCGGCTAATATATATCGAATATCGAAGGAATACAGCACGGACGCAGATTGCCGGTTAATCGAGCCAGACGCCCTCCCCCAAATGATTTATTAGTGGATAAAATTGTCGTTAGTGTGAGCGCGCGAGTATACGTACACGGAGGAGAGGGACCGCACGTGTGACGGTTACTTCACGCAGATGTGTGCGACATTTCAGTTTGATGAAACCTAATTGCTCGCCTGTACGAAACGACTCGAACATTCCGCAGTCTAGAATTTCCCCAACCAACTTTTTCCCGCTTCGCGGTACGTGATGCTTTTTGCGCCCCGGTTAAACGATAATTTATCGATCGGCGCTAAATCCCGAAGTGGAGGCATACTCCTCGCTCGTATAGGTGCAAAGTCGATGGCACGTGACTTTTCGACCTTATTTGTTCGGAATTTGATTTAACAACTCGCGATGTCACAATCATTCCAAGTTTCTCCCCCGCGGATATATCAAATAACACATCTGTGTAGAAAGAGTGTGTGTGTGTGTGTGGGCAATCAGAAATAGAAGTTTTCTCGACTTCGACATAATGCCGAAATATAATATTTGTTGTTAACTCAATCAAACACAGAGAAGAGAGAGATTTTTGTATTTTATGGTGTTTCTTTTTTTTTTTTTTTACAAATAATTCACTAGAAAATAGCAAAAGTAGTTCCATCATTGTTGCGAGAGAAGTGCGATAGAAACTACGTCGTATAAATGTTCCAAGGGTGAGCATCGCCGCATCTGGTGTAACTTCGTGAGGGACCGCATTAAATCGCCATGAACGACAATATCCGTGGCATTATAATCATCGGCCACGCCTTTACAACTGTTCGCAGCCGCTCTTAACAACACGTGCAAACCGCCGCAACCAGTTTCCATTCGAGCGTGGAAACTCCGTGGAGAGATGCACCTGCGATTAACCCAACCCATCCCTGGGCGCGCTCCACGCTCGTCGTCGGCGAGAGTAACTGCAGTCGTACGAGCACGGAGCGCGCACGTTGCGGCGGTTTTCGTGCGCGAGAAAGGAGGACGGGTGCGGGGGAAGGGAGGGTGAGGAAACCGGCGAAAATTCCACGCTCGAAATCCGTCGTACATACGTAGCACGTAACGCTTCTGCGGGAAAGTTACACCGAGACGCGCGTTCGCGCGCGCGCGCGAGCGTGCATTTCCCGCTCATCCCCCTCGCCAGCCTAGGTTTTCCGCCCTTTCCACACCGAGTCCAACCAGCCGAGCGGAATTGCCAAGAAGTTCGCGGCGGTCTGGAAGTGCCACAATCGCAAGACGGAGATAAAAAAAGAGAGAGGAGAGGAGAGATCTCTCTGCTGCGCGCGCGAGGAGAGAAAGACTCGGGAGGAGGAAACGAATATCGCCCGCGATACCGAAGGACCGGCGGTTAGTGATGCGTCTCTCCTCTATCGAGGGGCTGGGTGCGCGCTCGTTCAAGTTCGAATGCGGTCGGCGATCTTCCGCATGACGGACGGCCGGCTCGATGGAAAGGAAATAACGCGGGAAACGGGCGCGCATGCTAGAGATAATAATTTCGATACGATTCCTCGCCGCGACAAATGCGTTACCTATTATATATAATCCGATAATCTGACTGCGGCAGCCAACGCGCGCTGCGATAACGCAACGCGAGCGAGCGCGCGAAACGCTTCGCTGAATTGAATTAATAACTGCGCAGTCACAATTGTAAAGGAATTACGTAACTCATTGTAACGCAAAAGTTAAATTGCATTCTATTCACGACGTATTTCTACACACACGATTCTCTTGTTGAGTGGAAATTCAGCGGCGTTTGATTGATGTTCAGATGATTTCACCGCGAAGGAAATGCGGTAATATAATACGTATGTAAGACGTGGACGCGAAAGATATATTCTGCGGCGCGAAATAGCGGTGAGCTATTGCGCGCCAGTTTATGCGCCGTTCGGACACTGTGTAAAGGGCCGCAGACACCCGCCATCCCCCTTCTTCCACTACAACCGAACAAGACTATCCGGAGCTAGTAGCTCTCCACGGTGGCAACTCCACGCCGACAATTTACCGCGACGTCGCGCACGACAAATTAATTCCCGCGATGCTAACCACCTAACACCTTGTAAACTTCGAAATGATTAACTACCTTAACTACGCGCACAATAGGTAGGGTAGATAAGGCCCGATCCCCCATGACCCACCCTCTCAACCGCCCGCCCGCCC
>QVNV01004740.1:0-30894 GCA_014825455.1 Pseudomyrmex pallidus | reverse complement strand
CGCGAAGGATGTTATCAGTATGTTGATTGGTTTTGCAAATTCATCTGTATGCGCAGTCATATGTTATCAACAATAATTACTTTGTACACACACTGCACACACTGCTATTTACGTGCCGTCCGAAACACGGCTCCCGTTCGGTTAAGATTTTAATAAACTCTTCATTAAATTCTGCTTTCATTGAATATTCATTACGCGCCGCCGATACGATCAAAACACGTGTCGCTCAGAGTGAATACTAATATACGACGGGTGAAATAAACTGAAAAAAAAAAGCAACAAAATCGTGTCCGCAGACGAAATCAGATATTTTATCTCGTACATTTTATCGCGACTCACTCTTTGGTCACGTAAATTTGCCGAGAACGTTATAAAGTCGCCGAGTCACTTCTTTTTTTTTTAACATAATGCAAATTCAAGTATGCAAAAAAATTCGCGAAATTCGCTTTAGCACGCAACAGACAATTAGATTCGACGGAATGGGTGCTAATATTGCTGTGGTAGTGTTTTGTGTGGATCGTGTAAGAGCCCAATAAACTTGAGCGAACCTGCAGTTAATGCATATGTAATTAGTCGTGCAAGTTGTCACGAACGCGTTCCGGAAACTGCGAACATCGAGTAGGGTCACACTATATTGACGCCCGTGCCAATTAGCGGCAACTTTGTAATGTATCCGAGGCGAGTGCTGCGAGCGATCTACTTCTCTGACGTTGTTCAAGCCTAATGGAAGTAGTCGTGGCGGTGTGACTGTAGTTAGTTTCACGATTCATTTCTGTAATGACCCTCAGCTGGCCCGTTATTCTTCCGCCAACATCAAAGTGAAAACGCGCGCTGCTGCTCACACGCGCGCGCGTTTCGCACGCAAAACACAGTTTTCATATAATTTTTACGTTTACAATTTGCTCGCTGATCTCCGAACCGAGAATCGTGAAAACAAAAAAAAAAAAAAAAGATCATTTCGCAAAAGGCATTTATAATGTCGCGATTAATCAACTTGAAAAAATAATCAACGCGCGCGAATAACGTAACGATTTGTCGCTCGTTAAAGATGATTTTTCACGTATTTTCCTTCCAAACAGTCGGTTTGTTTATGTCAATTCGTCTTAATTGGAGCAACGAACACGTTTGCACACACAAACCAAACTTTCAACGGAGTTGAAACTATCTTCGCGCGTGTCATCGTCGCGAAAACCCGTCAAGTTTCTCTCTCCCCTTTATACCACCCAATTGTTATTGTTTACGCGCGGTTGAGGTTTTCGCTCTTCCGGCGAGACACTCGCCTCCCGGGAGTTGACGTTGTCGGGCTTATATTCATCCGGAGTTTCGTCTTACGTTGCCGGCATTATCTTTCGTTATCGCTGCTCATTGATCCGGCGCGGGACAAACTCCGCGAACTTCGGATGGCTGTCTGCGCCCGCGGTAGACGTCGATCAAGCGAAATCTAGCGAAGCAGTGCACTCTCGAGGGGTGACCTCGGTCTATCCGGCCCATTTCCGGATGCTCCGAGTCTCGGTTCTCTCTCTCTCTCTCTCTCTCCGGTAACACGGTCCATTCTCCGAGTACTTGATTAAATTTGTTTGCTCGACAACTCTCTTAGTGTTGCATTCCATTCGCGAGCGTTAACGCAACTAAGTTCGGTTATTAAAACAGACGTCACTGATCAACACAACGACGAATGGCACATTCACTTAAGCGCTCGTTCCTCGCGATTATTGCGATTTCACGTGATATACAGAGTGTTTGAAAAATTATAATATCTCATATCGATATCACATATATATATCGCATTTCGATATATCGATCTTCTTTTTGTTTCTAATTGCCGCAAAGTGTTAAAATTTGATTAATTAAAAAGCGCCAATTCATCCCGAGATGCAACTTTATCGGCGCATTATCAGCGATGCAATTTTTGCTTTACATTCGGTAATTAATGGCGAAAAATCATTTCGCTGCAAGACCACCGGCTTTTCACGCGTTCGTTGGCTCACATTAATTAATTAACAACTCAAAATAAATATCGCGAACTTTGCAAAATGACTTTTCTGTTTAATTTGATCTGTGTTAACAGATTCTCTGAGAGACACTCTGTATACGAGATAGTATATAATAAAAAATGCGTTCAAGATCCACGCGAGAATATGAAGCTTTGATATCCCCGGCTCAAAAACTCTCGTGTAATTTTAAACGCTATTTATCAATTTCGCCGTTTTTCTCCGCTACTACAAGCCATTCATGCCACTCCCGGGAGTCTTACGCGCGTCTAAAGCACGAAAGCTCCTTCAACCCGCGTCCTTCCACCGTTAGACGGGAGAGAAAAATCTCGAGGGCGTCTGTAAGGAATAATGCCTACAGAGATTCATCTTTATAGAGAAGTAACTCCGCGCGAGAGAACCCGTGCCGTGCATCCGAGATTCCTCGAAATCTCGGGCAGTAGTAAAACGACTTGAAAGAAGAGTTTTTAATCTTCTGATCTCTCTCGTCTGAGAGAAACGGATTGCTTGCATTTTTGCTAAAATGATACATCGTCTCTCTCTTTCTCTCTTAATCAGAAGTGCAACGTGTCGGGAAAAAGCATCGGGAAAAAATAACAAATTACGTTAAAAAAAAAACACACAAAAACTCTACAAATCAAGGAAGCATTACGAATGGATGAGACGTAGAATCGGAAAATTGTCCGGCACGCGGAGAGATATAAAAGAGTGTATATATACGAAACGTCTTTTGACAATTCGTCACTGCTCGGAGCAAGTCCGGAATGCATTTATCAACGTTCAGCAGAGATGAAGCTGAGCGAAGATTCTCCCTCGCGCTCCTCTCGCGCGCTGAGTTTTCGGCGAATCGCTTTCGGCTGAACACGTAATCGCAATTGACTTTGAGCGATTTGCGCCTTCGAAACGCGCAGATTTTTATCGCTGACGCGGTCGATTTTCCCGCGGGAACAAAAAAAAAAAACAACCTCGCCGACCACACACAAACATCGGAAATATGATTTATTGTTATTACAATAATGTGCGGAAGTTACATTTAAGTTTTATATTTCGCAAGTTTCTTCACGTACAACATACCATATATACAGCGGACGATCAGACAAGTGTTTCACATTTTTGCGGTTTCAAATCGCGCGACGGATTTAAAAAAACACGCCATTTCTACATCTCGCGAGCGCTGAATAATTGCGCGCGATTTGTCCGCGCGCAATAAGTGCTAAATAAATTGGGCGCCGCGCAGTTTGTTTCAAGCGCAATAAAGCGAGATCGACCCGAGATTAAATGGCGACGTCGTCGTTGGGCGGGACAATACCTTGAGTATCGAAAATTGGCCGAGCGCGACGTCCATTCGCGGAAATAATTCTCCGACAGAGAGAAGAGCCTTGTGTATCTCGGGGGATCTGAATTATCGCGGACACGGCGTCGCACCCAAGGGAAATACGGGGAGATGCAACCGGAACCGATAATGCGCCGTCCGGTTTGTACGCGAGAGCAGATATCCGCGTCCGTTCCGTGTATTAGCGGCCGCCGGCCGTCCGCGCGTATACGGATTTATCGGCGGGATCCGACAGGTTATTGTTCGATGGATTTACAACTTATTACGTCGTCACGCGCGCGTTGTCCGTGACGCGAGCGACGACGCGCGTGTGTCTCTCCATCCCTATCGATTGCTGTGCGGTCGATGTAATTTACGCTCGAAACGAACGACGACGACGACGACGACGACGAGCGCGTTTGGACATTCGAAAATCGCGTCATCCGATTCGAATATTTCTTTTGTAATATTGAAACGTTGAATCTCCGCCGGCACGGAAGAGATTCCGGAACGAGATTCAGTTCCGGAGAATTAAACTGCATGTTTAAACAAATGCCATTTCGTAGATCTTTTTATTTTTGTTTGTCGCTTCGCAAAGCGCGAACGTTTCGATCGCTTGGAAAAATCGGCGACACGAGGGAGACGACGCACTCGAGGAGAAAGTCGCCGCGCGGAACGAATCAAACCGCAAACGACGATGTTAATCGCGGCGATCGCGCTAATTACGAGGATTTTGCCAACGCGTTGCTTGGAAAATTGTCAGATCTCGCGTGACTAATGAGCGACTAAGTAGCTCAAGATGATCGCGGGAACTAGCTCCCGGGTGCGCATGAAGGCAAGGGGGTAGGAGGCGGAACGAAGTACGGCGATAAGAAGTTCTTCGCCGCGTTTAAACTTGTTAGCTCCGTTTTCGCGCGGCGCGCAATCGCGATTCCCGCCCGTTGCACGTTGGATTATCGCGCCGAGACTGCCTACCTGAGGTTAATTATTCGCATTTTGCGACGGTTTATTAAACGTCTCCGCGCGATAACGTCTCTCGTTGGATTAGTCGATGTCTCGACTTTTTTAGGAGGGAGGACCCGAGCGAATTTTTTTCAAATATTGTGTTCGAGAAAAAAGAGACGCAACTACATGCGCTACATGTCAAGACGAGTGAGCAATAAATTCGAGATATTTAATCCCGAATTAAACTTTGATTACAGCGACACGTGCGACAATGAAATCTCATTCTTCGGTCATTACGCGCCAAGAGAGAAAATAAACGCAGAGAGATAGAGAGGGAGGGAGGGAGGGAGGGAGAGCTGACTGCGATTAGCATTCGCGCTTAGCGAGCGTATACGAACGACATTTTCAGTTGCAATTAACGTTTCCCCAAGTTTGCGGAAGAGGCCCGCGCGTAACGGACGCTGACAAATTAATACATTTTCAATGGGCGTTTCTCCGGAGGATCGAGGTGAAAAAAGTCCCGGAAACTCTCGTTGCCTTTTCTTTGTTCCCCGGACGACGGCGCTCTTCGCGAGAGAGGCAACTTCAATAATTGCGACCCTAACTTATCATTGTCTTTAATTCGACCGTGTCTTCCTCTCTTCGCTTCTTCTTCTTCTTCTTCTTCTTCTTCTCCTCCTCCATCTCTTTTACGACGACTTGGCCGACGACGATCCGCAGACGGCGAGATTCTCCGATTCGTTCGCGCGAAACTTTCTCGTTTCCTGATTATATACGCCGCCCTCTTTCTCGCGCGCACCTCGTGTACCGCGCGACTCGTGTTTTTGCGCGCGTGCACAACTCGCGCGTGCCGGAAAGCGAAATGTTTTCCAAACAGATTACGACGCTCGCGCGCCTCTCTTCAAGGCAGATATTTACCTAATTACTTGTTTGTCCGCGGAGTATCACGTTTTGACATTACGTCGCCTCTCCCCTCGTGTGTTTGCGCTCGTCGAAGTTATTATTACACTTCGCGAATCTCGTTAATCTCTATCTCTGTCTCTCTCTCGCCTCGAATAGCGAGTTTCTCGCAGAATCGTAATTAAACTTTACTTTAGCTCTGTCGCGCGCTTAAAGTAGCTATTCGCGTATTTTTGGAATTGTTTTCTGGCTTTCAATTAGTCTGGTGTTACGCACGCGCGCGCGTGTGTGTGTGTACATTTGTCTGCTTTCTCGTTGTATGTTGCGAACCGGATCTCGAGGGAGAGAGAGAGAGAGCCCATGTGCTTTTTCCGTCGCATTAAAACCGCGACCGACGTTAATAATGACTTCCACCGTCGTCGTAGTTGCCGCGACTTTCGGCAGAACGAAAATCATGTCGGTCGGACAAATAAAGTCGGAGGCCGCATCAAACGACCGAATAAACGACGGACGTTTTACATTCATCCTCCACCCCGGCGCGATTTACAACGACGTTTATCGCGCGTTTCTTTGGCATTCGTCGCTCGGCGATGACCGATAGAAATGTCTATTTGAAAGCTTTATACCGAAGCTCGTTCCATCCCCTTTTCGCTGTCCGACATTTCGCTGTCGAATAAGAACCGCCGATGATGTATGCGTCGCTTAAAGCAGTCGTACGTATCGGCATCACGTACTACTCTACCGGGGATTCCCCCGTACGCGTTATACGTGTATATACATATATATATATATATACATATACTGTGTATATGTATATACATATTGTATATAGATATACTGTGCAACTCCGAAAATGCCAGAGGCGCAATATTGGCGCGGCGGACGCGGCGGTTACGGCGGCGCGGAGAAAGGCGGTCAGCAGTGCAGGCGCATACATCCGCCGAGATTTATTCGCGAAATTGCGAATTTGGTTCCGCGAGGATGCGCGCCGCGGGATAATACCGTTGCGCGCGCGTATCTCGCGCAGCAGATCGGCTCCCTCAACTTTTACAGCGTCATACGTTCATCTTTATGGCGCTTCCGATATCCGCGCGTGTGTGTATATTTTATATGTATATAGAAATAAAATATCGGGACGCTCTTCTGCGTGTATGTTTCTAATTTCATGCCGCCCGGTTTCCGTCGGTTTTCTCGTGATGCGCGCGATAATAATCTAAATACGTTTTACCCTACGAACCCGCGCACAAAACCGCGCGAATTCCAAACTCGGCGCGATCGCTCGCGCGTTGCAAATAAAATAAACTCGTCACACCTTTTGCAGGACGGTGCGTGTTCGCATCCGCCGTGTTCTGTTTATAAGAGAGTTTCTCGCGTCGTGTTTCGCAAATATTCAAATTGCACTTCTCGTTTGTGAAAGCGCGAGTACGCGCGTATGAAACTTTTCCACCCCCGCGTACTATCGAGGGAATTCGATTTGGCTCGCGCGCTATCGCACACGCGCGAGTCACTCTCTCTCGAAGCCGATCCCGGAACAAAGCGGAGCGCGTAGCACACAGCGCTACCGGCACCGATGGGGAAACGACCGCGCGCGTATTCCAGAGCGCGCTTCCAGTTACAGGGGTTCGATGATAATAATGGCCCCAGTCTTCGACATCGCTGTATCGTATCTCGCTTCACCGCAGAGTGGTATTTGCGCGCATTAACCGGCCAAATGCTCTAATTGTAAGCTTTGTGACGCGCGCTACTCGCTAGCTTTTAGTTACATTCCCTATCTCTCTCTCTCTCTCCCTCTTTCTCGACACAGTATCTCTGTAAAGCTCGTAGCTCGTTTCTCCACCTAAACACGCCATTTTATGGAAACGTCGGTCGTTTTGACTCGCCGTCACGTCGCTGCTCTTCTCCCTTGCGTATACGCTAGAGGCGAGTTCTCTAGCACGGCCGTACGTTCTTCTGTCATCTCTCCGACCTGTGTGTATGTGTGTAACCGTGGCGAAAAGACGCCTTCGCTCGCAGAAAGTAAAGCAATTATCGTTACAGCTCCGCGGCGTACGGTGTGTCGGGGCTTATAATCTCTCCCGCCACGACTCCGGTCTGTTATTCTCGAGTGAATGAGATTCGCCGTTTCTTGCGAGCCTTGCCTCCCCTCCTTCCCCCTCTTCGCGGATATAAACCGCGCTCGTATTTTCCGGTGCGAAGGAGGAACGGCAGAAACGACGATCTCTCTCTTTGCGACTTTGAAAAAGAAACGGTAGTTAAAAAAAAAAAAAAAGGAAAACGCTCGTCTTCGACGCGGCAGAAACATCGTTGCGGAAACATTGTTCAACGACACATGCCTATGCTCTTTAGTCATTTTTTGTACGTCTTATTATAGTCTGTCTATAATACGAGTTTCTTATTTTTATACCGTCTGATGCGATATTTATATATAAACACGCTCGTCTGTCTTTCTTCTCCCGTTCGTGCACCCCCCGATAAGGTCGTCGAACTCAAAAAAAAAAAAAAAAAAAAAAAGAAACAAAACGGGCCGTTGTTGTATTCATCAATAATCGAGAATGTCCAGGAAATTGGATAAGCGAGTTTATAACGTTGCTTTTCTCTCGTTTCTGAAAAACACACGCTCCAAGAAGCGGCGCGCATCGTCGTCGTAATTTGTGTTTCATCTCGCGATATTACGCGTTATTACTGTCATCTCGCGTTATTATTGTATTTTTAGTTCCGCGATAATGTATTTTTATCGAGAGCCGGAAAGAACCTGTAACTCCGAGTTGTAAAAAATACTTGGCCTGGCGTGTCGACGACGTAAAGTGTTATAAGCTGTTACCTCGGGAAGGTTAAGTATATGGCGACAGAATTCTTTTTTTTTTTTTTTTTTTCTGCCACCTATCTCGAAGTTCGCGCTCTGCGCGAAGCTATTCTCAAGACAAATGGAGTACCGCTATCGCGAAACCTTCGAGCGAACTACTTTTCGCACATTTTTTTGTGCGCGCAAAGGTGACGTAAATTTTTACACGTTCAATAAAATAATGCGCGCGCGACGCGTATAGAAATGTCTAACGTCGAGCAACAATGATCGCGGAATAAATTATGTCGCATTAAAAAATCAAAGAAATAAATAAAAATAAAATACCATTTTTATGATAAGTTCTATCATTATTATTATTACATAATTATATTATATAATTACATCATATTTTATTATATTTTCGAAACGCGCGCGCACATCAAAAGTTTGAGATCAAACTTTCTTTTCTCGCGGAACAAAAGCATTCGCAAGTTTCGTTCTTACGGTCTGTTTGCTTCGTCGTCGATATATAGATGCGCATTGTGATACGGATCGAACGTCGCGCGCCGCCAAGGAGTCATCGCTCAACCAACGAGCGAGATGAGGGAAGATCCGCGGGTTATATTATACAGAACACCGTCGCGGCAGAAGACAAAGGCGAGACCGTGGTGGTTGTATGCGCGCGCGCGTATATAAAATACATTTTATCGGCTTTCATCGCTCCGTCGCCGCCGCCACGGCGCTCTCTCTTTTGGAATTCATATCTGCATTCCCCGTCGGATTTCCTCGGATGTTCCCTTCCTTCCGCATCCGTGACGTCAAGAAACTCAAATTTCCGTTTACCTTCTCTCTTGCCGCGGATCTCTTGCGTTTGTGGAATCCCTTTCGCGCGTGCCTCTCATATCTGACACGTGGCACGTACTTTCTCAACGCGCGTCTCTCTCTCTCTTCTTACCTTTTAAACGGTAGATTATTACGAGAGTTCGCCAGAACCGGCGAAAATTCGCGGATCGCGCGTAAGAGAGAGAGAGAGAAAGAGAACGCAATGTTGCCGAAACTCACGCGAATATTCGTTATTTCGAAAACGCCTGCATGTCGAGAAACGAGAACGCGGTGGTAGAGAAACCGGAAAATGTTTGTTTGTTTTTTTTTTTTTATGCAAAAAATTAACATACGAAATCCCGGGAGGAGGAGAATTATCGCAACTGAAAAATATCGCGTAACTATAGACGCAACAACAACAACAACAACAACAACACCAACAACAACAACAGTTGCTATCAAAATGAGTAACCGGAATAAGTTTGCGGGCCGTAATTGCAAAATCGCAAACAATTCGAGCAAGTCTTCCTTTCGTTTGCATCTCGTATTTCACGACTGTGTTTTCTCCCCTTCCGCGTCGCTGTATAGAAACGGAGTCTCGCAACACCGAGAGACCCCTGATGAGAAATTTACGATACGAACCTGCCAGAGAAACTCGTAATATTTACGAAGCATTTTCGGCGTGATATATATCATCGGTGTGTGGAAACGCGCGCGCGGGGGCACATGTGTGACAGAATGCGGAATTGTTGAAATTTCGCATAAATAATAGAAATGACGCAAAAGATAGTTCGTCGCGAGATAGAGAGAGAGAGAGATAAAAATGAGAGACACACAATGTTATAAATAACATTTGCGCGCGTACGACACACCGGAGCGTAGCAAGAATTTTCTTTTTTTTTCAAGTTCTTTGTTTAATTAATATTTCAAAGAGAAAGTATTTCCGAGCGTACTTTATATACGTATATATATATATCCGCGCACAGTTTCGCATACACCGGCATCTTTTAGATACTAACTTCTTGCAATTTTCCGCCTCTTTGAATCTTTATGCTTCTGCGTGCACCTTGTCATTAGGCAAGATAAACTCGAGAAAACAAGAGGCTACTAATTTGCTGATTGCTCCGAAACTCGGAAGACAAATCTAAGAGAGAGAGAAAGAGAGAGAGAGAGAGAAGTTATCTATCGTTTTTAAATTAATGAGCTGACTCGACCGAGACATCGAGATGATGATTCGGAGAGAGCGTTCAAATAAAGGAAAGGAAAAATGAGAAGATGAGAAACGTAATTTGTCGATTTGTGAGGCTTCTCCTATCGCAATGGCGTTTGAAACATAATTATGTGTTTCTTTCTGTGGCTAAATGTGAAATGTAAAACGTTTTCTCGACCAAAACTTATAAAACATCGTGACAGTGTAAAAAATATGTAACGCACTCGATGTGTGCGTTAGAGTGGCTCTTATTTTCTTCGCGGCATCCTCTAGAATGATTCTAATTGCTAAAAGAATAATCTTTGGAAAAGTTCAGCCCGATCGGATAAGGGGAAAATGAACTCTGGGCGTTTAAACATTAAAAAAATTATTTAAGTGCATAATGAATTGAGTTTTTATGCATTTAAATAATTTGTTCAGTGTTTAAGAGCCCAGGGGCTTCTTTTTCCCTCATCCGATCGAGCTGAACCTTTTCCCAGATTATTTTTTAGCAACTGAAACCAGTCTCGAGAATGTCGCAAAAAAGATTCTACGAAAATGTTCACCAAGAATAAATAAGAGCCACTCTGATATGCGTCAAAGGTTTCACGAGAAAGAAACGACGATGTGGCTAAAAACTACACTTCGCGTTAATTTATATACCGCATAAGGGATTTATTAATTACACCGCGTAGGATCGGTAATTGCGTATGGCCAGTAATGGCAATTCAGCAGCATTCGGTGTAACCGTGTTACACCGACGGTGCCTCGGCAATTATGCGCAATTATGAAAACATGTCATTAATTTACGTCATTGATGTGGAGAGAGAGAGAGAGTTGCGTAACGAGTGGTATCTATTAAAGTTGCTCACTTCGATTTTCTCTCCGTTCCATTTACGTGTTCCATTTACTAGAGAGAGAGAGAGAGAGAGTTTCATTATACAAAATTTCGTTTTATGGAGAGAATTCTCTCGCCTTTGATCAAATAGACTGACTTTACCGTCAGAAATTACTCTCTCGTGCGCTAGCCAGTGTCTGCTTACGGAGGCGCATGAAAGTGAGTTATGCACGCGCACGGTGTTCAATAATAGCTAGTTGGAAACGCGCCTATTTCGGGTCATGCGATGCCGTTAATTTCCATTTATAAAAACTTTACGGAAAAAATTTCTTATCTGCAATAATTGTCGATTGATAATTATTGATTATTAATTATTTCGCCACTTTTCATCGAAAATATTGCACAACAAATACCACCGGGTAAAAAAAAACCTGAAAAATACTATCACTCGTTATATACCAGCGATATCAGTTGTTTGTAGAAAAAAATGATGGTTTTTTATAGATTGAAAGTCTTTGGCATTGCTCTGACCTTTGTCGGAATAATAACGCAAAAATTCCAAGCGTCGAAAAATCGAACGTCGAGCGCGAAAATGAATGCGGAACATATTCTCGTGATGCCACATCTGCAATTTTTTTTTTTTTTTAATGTAAAAACAGAGAGAGAAAGAGAGAAACGAGAGAAAAATCACAAGCAAGCAACGTGAGAGATTTAAAGATCAAGCGTCAAGAAAATCGTCACGGGGTTACGCTTTACGCGACTTTCGAGTAACGACATATCGATTCGGAGGATGAGCCGTGTAGTAAGTCGTCTTCGGTGGGAAGAGGAAACCCGCCGAATCTCTCTCACCCTCTTTGAGAGAGAGAGAGAGGGTGTCGGCGCACATCACAGGACGAATCGTCCGGGCAAAACGAGAACCGTATAAGGACCGTTCGCGTTTCTCGCGTGTTCTCGCGTAACGGGGGGGAAGGGTTTTAACTGGAAGGAGAAATACGCGAGAAATACGGGCGACTCGGAAATACGTCGGCTTAGCGTAATCGCG
Organism: Pseudomyrmex pallidus; assembly: GCA_014825455.1. NCBI lineage: Eukaryota > Metazoa > Arthropoda > Insecta > Hymenoptera > Formicidae > Pseudomyrmex > Pseudomyrmex pallidus. The sequence continues at coordinate 19,073 of QVNV01004740.1, read as the reverse complement.
AAAATGGAGCGTCGTGTTCGCACGATATTTCTTTCTCTTTGTTTCTTTTCGTTTTCCGCGTGTCCCGTCGAGTGCGACTTTGCCACGCGTCTCTTCATACCGGAAATTCAGACATTACACAGGCGACGACGACGACGACGAAAGCTCACACGTGTGTGCAGCTCGCTCGTGCGGTCGGACGCGTGCCCCAGTGGAAAAGCGCACGGGCTGCTCTAGAAGGACCTTCTAATGTTTTGGCCAATGTGAACTACGTGAGCTGCATATTACGCTCTCCATTTTCCCGACACCGATTTTCCGAGAGGAGACCAACGGTCTCCGGAAAGTTTTCGCATCGAACATCCCCCCGAGTTTTCCGCACAACGGCCGAAACACATTTCGCCGATGCTCGTGTAATTCGTGGCAATTTGCGTTAACGCTTGTATAATTATTTATCCTTTCTGCTGTCAATTTGATGCGCACAAATCCCAAGTGTAATTTGTTATTTTCTGGCAGAAATTAAGGTCAGCAATAACGCGCGCGTGCGTGTATTTTACAGCAAATGGTAACGAGACCATTAAATAAAATATTCCTCGTACGTTTGTCATTGGGATTTAGTTTTGTCATTTCATTACGTTATTGCGTTTTTGACGCACGCATACGTCGGGGCGCGCGTTGATGCTCAGTAAAATCCGCATTTTTCCGTCGTAAAAAGAACTCGTGTACATTTGCACGTTTTTTCGCAAATTAATAAGTTTAATAAAAGACAATAAAATGCGAAATTCTCGCAGATTTATTCTCTCGACAATAATCACGATTAAATAAATTGAGATTATTAGTCTATACTACGGGCAAGTGGCGTTGCGCAATTGAATTTTCCACAAATTTTAATTAAAAACGTGTTTTTAATTAAAGAACAAAAGAGTGTTCTTATGTCTATTAAGTAATTAATTTATTTGAATAATCATTCTCGATTATATTGCGGTAATTGTATCGACGTGCGTTGTCGTCGGTGAAATATCACGTTATGAAATTTAATTCGTTATTCCATTATATACCTGTCGTTATTCTATTATTCCTGTTCACGTAAGTGCATAAGCGATTGCGCAACAAAAAATGTTTTGCCTCAAGCGCGGCAAAACCTCGCTTACGTGTCAACGTCAAAAAAAAAAAACGAAACGTCGAGCGCGGTTACGCAAGAAGCTTTAATTACGCGCGCGTATTGGTTTTTCGAGATACATACGTAAAGCCGGGCTTGTATTTCGGGAATATTTCGGGATTGAACGAGTGTTTGCGACTTATAGTTAATTAATAAATACATCATTCTCTCTTTCTCTCTCTCTCGCATATGGAACGGCACGCAGTTACTCGCATAGCGCAGACCACCGGATGGGGTCAGACGCGAGTGAAGCCGGGGAAACCTTTCATCGGCGCGATTAGTTAAGTCGACGTCCACCTACATACACACGTACAGCGTTTTGCGGGCAGGAAAGGCCGGGACTGCGAATTTCTGCCGGCGAGATGTGCCGCGCTCTCTATTTTTTTTTTTTCCCCGCACTCTCGACATCGCACCGATAAATAGCGTCGTCGCTATCGAGTTTCATCGTTGTTTCTTTTTCTCGCTCGCGTAAAATAAAATTCCGTCAAAGATCGAAAAAAAAAATTAATGCGCGCGCGGTCGAACTTATTATACAACAAAATTCATACTGCAGATTAGCAGAAGAAGAGTTGCCGCACCTAAATCGCCAGCTCGTTAATTTTCTCAAATATAAGCAACATCCAGCAATCAATAGACGAAGTAAATGAACATTTAAACGAAAACTCGATTACGTTTTGTTTCGCGCGCGCTACAAACTTGTAAAAAAAAAAAATCAGAGCTACCGACGCTAGTTTCCAGCATATTTTGTGTAGCACTTGATGATTTAACGGTGCATTTATATATTAATTATTTTCATAAAAGTAAGTTTATTGTCTCTCGGTTTACGTCCCGGCGATCGACAGATAGGTAAATTCTCATAGTGAAAAAGCGAGGAAGGAAAAAGCGAGACAGGTCGTTATCAGCGTTCAGAGAGATTCGCTTTGCCGAGCGAATAGCGCGTACACGTGGAATAATGCATGAGACGGAAACAAACGATCGAAGTCTGAACACGCGTTACGGAAGAACCGCTCGCGCAACTAAGCAAATAGTTCATCAAATGTATCAGTGTGCGCGGCTAATCGTGTATACATAGATAAATGTATGTAAAATCTATGTACATCGTCTCTGTGTGCGATAATATATGTGGCGTGTACATGTGCATTATCATCTTCTTCTCCTTCCACTTTCTGTTTACCGCTTACGCGTTGGATTTTTTTTTTGTATCATCCACAAAAAGAAAAAAGATCGCAACACACGTGGAATGTCAAAAGAAAAATATTATAAAATATCAATGTAATATCGATGTATTTTTATAAAAAGTATATTTTTCTAAAAGTAATCGTTGTTGACGAATTAATTACGGCCGATAACGATATTTGCCGTCTGTCTTCGATATTCTCGCCGGATATCGGGCAAATATTTTTCTCGGGCTTTATTTTGAACAAATGTCGCGCTGTCACGGTTTCGAAATAGCTATATGCCGGCTGCAATAAATGTTTTCTCTGTTTTTCCACAGCAAACATACAAGCGTCTGTATGCGACAGTTACCGAGTGTGTACGTGCTGCATAGTCGAATTATTTCCTTTATTTGACTTTATAGCCGTCCAGCTAAATTCGTTCGTTTAATGGTGCACACATTTTACATTTTCTCTGATCGCGCGCCCATTATTACATAATTATTGAAGATTGTGTGTTTTTTTTTTACTATTTTTTAGCAGGAGGGTCACACACATAACACACTCTTTCGACACATACGCAAAGCCTTCTATCTGCCGTTTCGTTTCCGTTTGTTTGTTACCAAGGTGAATGTCCCAATGACCCCACATGTACCAATAATTGTTACATTTATGAAAAAAAAAAATAATTGAAAGATTATTTAAAAAGTAGTTATTGAATGTGCAAAAATCAATGTTATTGCAATTGTCAATATTTTAAATATTTTTAATTATTAGTGCTTTATTTATCAGCATTTCAAAATATAGTTTTAATTATTAGATTCTAATTTTGCAACTTTTCTTTTATAATTATTCTTTTTAATAAATGTCCGACGCTTGTCCAGTCATTAAGACATTTACCTCACGGCAACCGTGCGTTCAGAGATCCTTCGAAATCTCCGAAACTTCCAAATGTTAAGATTTCCTTAAATGATCCCCCTTTCACGTGCGCACACGTACATTGAACGGTCTATTCGTACGCAAAGCCGTACAAGATGCGCGGATTTACTCCGGACTTACTCGCGTTACGAGACCGCACTCTCAAGAGCACTCTCGCAAGTCCGGTCGGCTTCAGACCGGCAATGTATCCAAGTACTCCCCGAATCACGCGTCTTCAGAGTTTAAGCCGACGGAAACTGAGGTCTCTCCCACTCTCTCTCTCTTTCTCTCTCTCTGCAACGAGAGCACCTGTCAGTTGCAGTCTCAGGCAACCGAGGCGGACCCAAGTGCATTTGAATTTCCGAATGTGCAGTTGCGAAGACGCCGAGTGGAAGGGTCTTCGCACCCTCTTTGCCAATTCGCGTTCTCAAACAGGAAGCGAGTCTTCAACGTGTATCGCATCGGCAGGATCGAACGTGCGCTCGCGTGTTACACGGAATATACGTGGAGGTGAGAACGGGACGCTAACACAGTTGGCCGCATCGATTATGCATCACCGGCGGTTTGCTCGCGTCTCGAAACTGATTTCGAGCCGTCCGTCCGCGTACCGTCTACCATAAATCTGCCCGGGTTTTTCTGGCAGTTCTGTCGGGACGGTTATCTCATTTATTATCGGCAACAAAAATCTCCCCCGTAAGCGTGCGATTCGCTTTCTTTTTTTGTTGTTTTTTCTTTTATCTCTCATAATCAATTGGGTTTATCTTTTTTTTTTTGCGCGAACAATCTGTTTAGCGCGATCGATCCTGCGATTATTTCGTCGTTGCGGTCTTTTCGATATCACTTCGTGACCGCAAAACGCGTGTATTTATACACAGATGCGGCAATTATTGATTGTAATTATTTTTGAAATAATTAATTGCCACCGTATTCCGAGCGAAACCCGAAGAGTGACGCGGTTGATAACGATTTGTATTCAATCGAGGACGCGAATGAAATTCGTGATTCTTATTTTTTTGTGATTTTATCGTCCAAATGGAAATTACGCCGGGTATTTATCAATCTCTTAGAAAAAAATAAAAATAATTTTGTCGTTTTTATTAGAGGGTTGTTGCAAGTAAGCGCGTTTGTGTTCGATTTTATTAGCAGATTGCGAAGATCGACTGAAAATGCCGAACCGAATAAACGCAATCGAATTCAAAATTTTCACCGTACAGAAACTCGTTTCGAACGTTGGGTAGCTCTATCGAATTGATAGCACGGTCGTTATCCTGTAAAGGGACGAAGTGCAAACAAAAGGATCAGAGCGGCAGACACAAAATGGGCATTTACATACATACACACGCATACACACACATACGCGCACGCGCACTCTTGAGATCTGAATACGATAAAAGCGGTACTTCCGAAAAACAAAAAGAAAATAAAACAAGATGCAAAGTGTGCGTGTGTGAAATTACATTACTATGTAAAATAATAAACATTTTTCTTTAAGTGCTTATGTAAAATAATAAACCATTATTGTTGTAAACCAGTACGCTAGTGAAAAAAAGAACGTTGAAAATTCTTTTTACGAAAGTGATTAAATTTTTTCAACGGGCTCTAAAAAAAAAAAAAAAAACGCTTCAACAAATTCTCAAACGGATTTACTCTCGTTGTGCGCGTAACCTATTATTTTGTAACGGCCGGTTATTCCAAAACCAATGGCTGGTAACGATCTTTTCCACGACGCGAACACTCTCTCGGCGAAGAATTATATTATCGTGTCGTACCTACTTTCGCATCGTCCGTGGCGAAAGCTTATTTCGTAGATGGGATTTCGGACTCATTTGTGAGAAAGTAATACAATTTCGTCCCACTTGCTCACTTCGCGGCCAGAATCTTTCGCGTTTTCGCTCTTTCTCTCTCTCTCTCTCTTTTTGCTGGAAACGTCACACACACACGTGACGTTTATGTAATAATACACAACGGGGTCCAATTAACTCGTCGATAATTTTCCGAGCTCGCTTTTCGCGTTTGTCTTCATGTGACAGGCTGTAAAGACAACGGCCACGGCGGAAGTTAAGATTTTTCCGGATTTCATTGCGCGCGCGCGCGCGCGATTATTCGACAGCCTACTAAATGAGAGAAATAAGAACGAAGAGACAACATCGGAATTGGAATTTTGCGCCGCGATAAACACGAGCCGGAAGTCGTGGTAATGCGCGCGCGAAGAGAGTCGAACACACTTCCGTGTGTTCGCTAACCGTCTGATGCGAATCCCGTTGCGCGAACATCACTAGCCCGTGAGTCGAAAGCGAGATCGGGACTAAAAATGCCACGTAGGTGATATCAGTCATGATCCGGGCTGAATAATGCATACCACGGGACGGGTGTTACTTACGAGCGGTTTCGATGAGAGAGACCCGGCGAGCTCGTTTCCGGCCGTGCGGGGTCGTGTGTGTGGTAAAGGTGACATAAAACGTGCCGCGAGAACGCGACAACCGACATCGTTCCCGGGATCGCCGTTTTATAGAGCGGCGTGCACTCCTCCGGGCCAAGAAACTCGACTATCTCTCCTAAGCGCGTTGCACCGGGCTTAAGGGAAGTAAGCCTCGATGTAAGAGGCGAAAGAACCTGAAGGTTGACGAGTTCGAATCCACCGCCTAACACCCAGGGATTTTTTCCGAGTGCCTTTCAATCGAGTTCATCGATTGAGAGGCGAGAATACTCGCTCTCGGGTATCCGAAATTTTTATTTGAATAAAAAAAAAATTCGATATTTCGCTCTCAAACGATACAAGTCGCGTCGGATAGATCTTCAGTTTCGATCACTGAAGTCTAGCGAGCTCGACAACGATGATTTACCTATCGTGAAAGACGGCTCTTGCGCTGTTTGGATAAAGCATTGCGAGAAAACAGAGAGGCAATGCTTAACACGTACGAAGGGATGGCGGATATCGATGGCCAACTTAGCCGTTACAACACCAAACCAAACCAAATCTCAAGGGAGCAAGGCGTTCGCCGTCCGTGATACGTCCGGGAGTTTCGTCAGGAGGGATTTTCGAAGAGCTCCGGCCGCCCGCCGCTGCCGCGCCGGATCTCGAAGCCGGAAGCCGGGCGCAATTCCCGGTGTTACGAGAGAGAGAGCAAGAGAGAAAGAGAGAGAGGAGGCAACACACCGCCGGAAGCTTCGAAGACACCCGGAGGAACGTTTATAATGCACCTGCTTGTGCGCACGCGATTAAGTTTCAGCGCGCTGAGGATATTATATCCGTAAAATATTCAAAGCACGGTTTTAGTCGCAGAGACACTAAATAAGCTATAATCTCATCTCTCGATGTTACGCTAATTACATCGCATCCCGTTGAATAATTTTGTCGTAAAATAATTTTTCGTATTTAATTTAATTCGATTTAATTGCGCGCATGAAATAACGTCGCGCATTTCACACTCGCGCTCGACTCTCTTACGGCTTTTTTTTTTTTTTTTAACATTGTAGAGACTTAGAGAATTTACTTTCGCGCTTATCCCCCCGTTAGCTTACGTTAGTTTATTCTGTGCTTATAGTCCAGTCGCTATAGACTTCTCACCCGCGTTTCAACGGTAAACACTCCGCTACTTGCGAGAGATATGTGTGTGTGCGACCGGTCCGGCTGTTTTTCGAGCAGATTTTCCCGAGTTTTGAGTAGAGCGCGGTCGATAATATATAAGAGAGCGAGAGATCTTTCTTACATAATAAGAGACTATTTTTCTTTCGGCTCGCGCAGTCGCGAACTATTTACGCTCCACTCTCGCCCTCTCTCGCAAGATGAATTACATTTTAATTCTAATAAAATAACCGCGCTCAATTTTACGCTGTGCTCCGCAATCCGCCAGCACAAACAGAACTCGAGTGAAAACTCACTCAACCAAAATTAACGCTTATATTAATTTAGTTCCATTTTTATTTTTTATTTTTACAAATTTGTACGTTTTAAATATTTAACGGTTAATTATTTACTCGCGACTTATTCCATTTGTGGACTTGATAAAATTTTCCATTTGTGTTATTTGAAAAATTCGAATTAAATTTTAGATTAAAAGTTAATAGAGCATTTGCACAATAATAATTGTGAAATGACATTCGTAGTTATTGTTTTTTTTTCCTTTAAACGGGAGATTTTGCTTGTTCTGATGACATACGAGGGACGATTGATAAGATATTCGAAACGACGCTTAGAGAATGGCATCACATTGCTCTGTTGACAAGTTTCATTCTTCAAAAGAACAAGTGCCAAACGGTGATGATTTTTTTTAAAAAAAAAAAAGCTCACACTTTAACCAACGTTCGTGAAACGGTCAAAATTTACGAGTCCGCGCGAGCTTCGAATTCACCGCCTCATCCGCCTTATATTCGTTACTGCGGATATAGCTCCCCGCGCGAATTCCCATTTATTTCCGCATCCGCGTGAAAATGGCTCGGTGGTGAAGAAATTGTCGAAGAACAACGAAGTCATCGATGCCCGCAAACGCGTGTGGTTTATGGCGAGCCAAAAAACGCCAGGCGCGGCTCACAATGAGCCGCGCAGCGTTTAACATTTGTTTCTTCCGTAGGATGAAACTTGTCAACGACAACAGCAATGTGATACCGCCACATACCACTGTCGCTATATTCGCGCGTCGTCGTTTCGGATACTCATCAATCGCGTAAGTTTGTCAGGTTTGGAAACTCTCTCTGCGGTTAATTCCTCACCTAGCCCGGTCCTAGATCGATATCCCCTCGCGCGCTCCTCTGTCGTGGTTTGATATTATCATGAATATTACCCGCTGTAATGAAGCGCAATCTGTTATCATTGAAATATGTAGTAATACGAGGAGATTACATCGAGAGAGAATGTACCTAAATAATTAATGCGCCTTTCCACATTCGCGTGTGGAACGTGCAAGAAATGCATTTATGAGCTTCGGTTTTTTTTTTCACGTACATTCTGACAAAACGTCACTTTGAAATTTTTATAAAATTCTAATAGCGTGGGCGAGCGAATAATAAATTTTACATTTGCCGTTTTCCGGATTCGTCTAAAAGTCTCTCTTTTCAGGAATGACATTTTTCGAATAAAATCTCGGCGTCTCGAGAGAAAGAGACACCTTCGCGCGCGCGCGACTGTCACATTCGCGACAGAAATCCCATACGAACTGTAACAAGATAGGTAAAACGGTCTCGTCGGAACGTGCGACGTGAAGAATTTACAATTCGGATCATAATGCGCGCGTCACTTTTCCCATACATGTGTGTGTTTTCCGTATAATGACGACACGAAACGCTGGCGTGAAACACGTGCGCTGCCAAACGTTGGCCTTGATTTGACACACAGATGCGAATCTCTTTCGTTTGTAGTTTCGGAAACTGCTGGTGCTCCATCATTGATTGCAAACTTCGGGTCGTGTTGACTTCCGGCAGCTGAAACGCGATGAGATACGACGCTTACGGGGAGAGGGGAGGTGAGGGAGAGTAGAAGAGGGAATGGAGGAGAGGAAATCCGCCGGCCTATCGATGCAATTTAATTAACGGAATGACGTTACGGCGTGGAATTAATTTGAGCTCGGCGCGCCGCGTTGCGCTGTTTTGGCCGCCCGGCCAATTAAGCACGTCATCTGCATTTTCTTCGTTTCCACGAACGGTCCTATCAGCCGGCGGCCGGCGCGAACGTCCCGCGGGTCCGTAGTAATGAAATAAACATAGACGAGAGCGCTACAACGGAGGTAACAACGGGTAATTTAATTCTACACATGTTTGACCGCGCGTAGATCCAGGTACCGACAACTAATGCCGATAAATTGAGCTATAAAGCGCTCAAGAGCAGGGAGGAGAAAGTAAAGCGATGTCATTCAAAAGCTGCTCTCGATGCTCCACGCAAATTGAAACACGACCGTAACCGCGCGATTAGAACAACGGTAACGTTTATACGTTTACGATTATCCGTATATGCTTGCCCGCTCGCGTTTAAACTATTGATCTCTCTTCCTCGCTCGAGAATGAAACGTATCGGATTTCATTACACGCTCTGTGCTTGCGCATCACTTCAATTCTAAGTGACTTTCGCAAAGAGAGAAAGAGAGAGAGAGAGAGAGAAGACAGAGAGATTGAAACGCAAATATTTGTTATGATCCGGTAATCATTTGAGCATCGGTGTTCTTCAGTGACGTTTTATTCACAAGTAATTTGGAGAGCTTTGTTATTTTACTCCTTTGTGTGTTTGAAAAAAAAAAAAAATACTAAATTGCATTTCGACATGGAGAAAAATGTATAATATTAAAAAAATATTAAACTGCACTTTGACATGGGAAATAAAAATAAACGTACTTTGTGACTTTGTTATTTCGCTCTTTTGTACATTTAAAAAAAATACCAAAGTGCATTTCAATACAGAACAATAAATGCATAATGTTAAAAAAATACTAAATTGCACTTTGGCATAGAAAACGGAAATAAATGTTTAAAAAAGTATATTAAAATTCCAGTTTGTATTCCTGCAGAAGTAGAGCGGAGTAGAAGTATCATTTGCGAGAAAAGAACCGCAACAAAAATACTTTCGCCGAAGAAAAGCGTGTGTGCATGTACCTGTCGCGAAGCACACGCGTGTGTCGCGCACACGCGCGATTTCACGTTGAGGTTGCATATAATATAAAGAGTGTCATATAACCTTTAAACGCTCACGTAGCACCCGACAAGCGGGGAGAGCCGCCCGATATCATTAACCTTTGTGACTCGCCTGACTTTGCCGTAACTTGATAACGTCTGACATATTTTGCCGACGACGTGTGCGGAGAAGAAGGAGGAGAGAGAGGGGAGTTCGATACAATTACACACGAGAGAGTGAGAGAGCGTTTATTCACGTGGCACGCGGCGATATAAATAAAAATTTTACAACGTGACGCGAGAGAAAAGAGAGCTTTTTTCATCTGACAGAGAGATTACAAAACGCTGAATTCCCTTCCCCCGCTCACGCCCGCGCACATACAAACGCGAAATGCTACGGCGAACCGCACTCTTTCACGCCGCACTGATTTTCCGCGATGACTGGTTACATTACTTGCGAAATAATCGCTATACGATCTATTGTCTCTCCGCCGTGTAGTTGCTTAATATCGAGTCGAGTATCGCGCGCGGATGACGGCGCGTGAACCTCGGGGTACACACGCGTACACACACACACACACAGACGTGTGCGCGCACTATCGCACTATTCATATGCAACGTATGTACTTATCTAACGGTAACGGTACACAGTCCATTGGCAATGCTGATCAATGCAATCACGCGGCGCTGACCGCGTTTGCGAAACGCGCCGCCTCTAACCGTCTACACTTATCTGTGTGTAATTATCCAGACTGTCTCTATATATTTTGCTCCCTTTCTACCTCTCCGTTGCATTCTATGCGGAGCTCTTCCATTCACGCGCGAGATATTTATATTACATGCGACGATCGAAAGAAACGTGAGATCCGCGATGATCTTTAGTTCTCACGTGACGTTCCCGCGCGTGAAAATTATCGATTAACGATATATACACGTCTATCTTCCGCCTCGACTTCGAAAGGAACTGCCGATTCACGGCTCACGGATTGCTTTCGCGCCCCCCGACGCGGCGAGTTGAGGTAAAAATAAAATTAATGAACCGAATCGGGGGAGGCGATGTCCATCAATGGTGTCGGACATTTATATATCTTAAAGAAATAAATTCGAAATTGCTTTGATCAAAACATGAAAACCTGAAAACATTCTCGCCTTTTGTTGCGTGTGCGAAGCAAATTTCTATCGGCGTTTTCTCTTCTCGAGAAACGAAAAGATCACGCGTCAATCGCGCGCGGACGTATCGCGATATAAGAACAGCGGATTTAAATAACCGAGGCACTCGACTAAAATGACTGAAACATACACGAGGAGAGGGAGAAGCAAAACTACGATAACCAGAACGCGCGCGAGCGGACAATTCATTCCGCTCGCAACAGAGGTCGAGCGCCGCAGGAACAATTAATCCCGTTTCTCTCGTTTGCGTGGAAAGAGACGTCCGAGGTATCAATAGAGCCATTAGAGAGTCGGAGAAAAAAGGTGTCGCGCCTCTCTTTCGAGGGAACAGAAACAATTTCGGTCATTTATCTAACGCGGTTTTCACCGCGTGCGTAATTCGCGCGCGCGCGCGCGATTCTTCCGATTTCCCGCTGTCTCTCTCCTCTCTCTCTCTCGTTCCGTTTCTCCTTTTATTTCTGCATTTCCGCCGGAATCTGGCCGTGTACCAACCAGGGCGACGCGCGTATATCCGGCGCTTTAACCGCGCTTAGGAACACGTCGATTATCGGTCGAACATGACTTATGACGCTGGTGGCGGCTCTCCCTTAGGGAGAGCAAAAGTAAATTCGTATTTCCGCGAAAAATCCCGGAGTTTTTTTTTTATTTTCTTTTTCCGCTCTCGCGATTTTATCACCGAACGCGCGTGTCAGTACTGAATCGCAACAACACCAGGGGTAGAGCGCGTTGACTTTGCTAGATGAAGTTCATTTATTTCCGTCTTGACGCGCGTATATTTCTCGTATACTTCTAATTTTAATGACGTGACGCGTGATACATCGCTGAAATTAATACATCTCGCAGAGCTGCGTGACGGATAACGCGCGCGCGTCTGCACGCGCGCGCGCGCGTGTGTGTGTGTGTTAGCGTCCCGTGTACGCGAACATGTTACAGTTCATTATTCCGTCTGCCTTCATCCGCGCTGTACCTCGATGTGATCGTTGCGAAGAGGAAAATCCGATGGACGTTACGTTCCATTATATCATCGAAGTGAAACGGAGTTTCCACATATATTTCCATTATATATGTATATATACATAACAACATGAAGTCGCTTTCGATGTTTAATAACGTATCTATCTATAGTTTAATTAAACGCTAAGCCACACGTGCACGCGCGCATGCAAACAGAGTTGGACAAAAAATTTCACGATTATTAACAAGCTTTGCAATTAACCACGCGCAAACCGCGATACGCGTGTTCGGCGTTTTCGCTTCCGCTATTCGCCCGTAATAAGCTTCTCTGATCACGAATAGGGAAATATCGCACCGGTAGAAACGTGAAAGGCACGTATAAATACAAGATAAATCACTTTGATTAACGCACACACACACGCGCGCGCACGCGACAGAGAGTCTTTTTCCGTAGTGCATCTTCCGAACATTAATCACCGCGAAGCGGTCTTTGAAACGGCCATCGTTAGATATCCATACACGTGTATCCAACGGCTTTTTACATAAAAAGAAATTGAAGTGCTTTATATTCGAATCCAATGCAATCTCTCTCTCTTTGTCTGTCTGAGATAAATATTGAGTAAAACAATAATAAATCGTTTGTTTCTTCTTTTTTTTTCCTCGCACGTTTGATCCCGCGGACCATATTTGTAATTTATTGCCCTCGCGAAATTGCGCGGCCCAACGCGGGATTTAGTGGGTTCCGGGCGCGGGGTCGCGCGAGAGCGAGAAGCGTAAGGATCGCGATAAATCAAACGGTTTGGAAGTAACCGGCCGATTAATTGGGCGCAGTTGATTCCGGTGTAAATTCGGCGTCAGCCGAATTCGGCGGACTCTCTCTCGCGTGACCTACACTTGTCTCGTGGTTTTATCGCGGCGCGGATATATCGCCGTACGGGGGCTCGTGAACCGCGCGAGATCGCTGCTCGTCGGGGCGATGTCGATAAAGCGAAATTGTCGGTGCGCTGCGGAATGGGAAAGGGTGCCTCCGATCGTTTCAACTGTGCTTGCAAAAAAAAAAAAGAAAGAAAAAAAAGCAAAACGGCCCATTACACCACCGATCCGTGGCGGCGTATATTCGTTGCTTCTCGATCTTTTACGGGCCGCCAACTTCTCCCCTTACGACCACACCGCCGTGCCTCCTCCCCGCCCGCGACTTATTGCCAGTTTTGCGACCAGTGGCGTAGCTTCCCGCAGTCCGCAGAACATAAACCGGGGAATGTTTCGCAATCTCTTAATGTTTGTAAACTTGAGAGTTTTAGGTTACAAACGTTTGCCAACTGCGCGAATTGCGCTGGCTCAATTGCCAAGAATTATTTTATCATTTTTGAGCCAATTCTACACGTAGATTTTTAAATTTTTGCACTTCTCGTCGCAATATCAAAATATTAAAGCTTTTGAAGCGAATAATACCGTTATTCGATACCTTAAACGTGTAATGGAAAAAATATAATCGTGTAATAGAAAAAATATCATCCTTACAGACTTAACGTGACATCGCGAAGATTGTTGAAATTATTTGTCTTCTTGCAACTACGGAATATTATTAAGAAAAATTCTCTTCTTTTTGAAACTTTTGATAAATATCAAATCACGAGAACCATTTCTTTTTGGACTACGCTACTGCTTATAAATGGTGTGGCATATCGTCCAATAAACGATAGCAAGCATTTAGAACTCTTTAACGGTTCACAGAGGATGTTTTGTCATCCTTGAAAAAGGCCTATGAATCAAGTGAACCGTGGAGAATGGATTTCTGATGGCGACGTTGATGGATGGGATTTGGAGTTTGATGGTGTGTATATTACAACGATGGTTTCAGTTACACAATGGAATCGAACGCGTTACTCAGACCAATCTAGGAGATTATTCCATTTCGAACGCGCCTAATCACGAGAATTGTTCGTCCAATGTTGCTGCGCGCGCGCGCGCGCAAACACACACATTTGTGTGCGTTCTCGCAAGCAAATATCTTAGAGGAATCTCTTAGCAAATTAAACTTCGCGATATCTTCGCGTTCAATACAAACATTTCTAATTTCTTTTCGATTCCTCTTCTGTTTGCGAGCAAATAGAAAAGATTTGTATCAAAACGCTCTCGTTTCTCGCGACAAAGAAATCTACGATTTGTTTCTTCGGAACACATCGTCATTCAAACCCTGGAACTCCTTCGGCAATTGATCAAATCTACGTCCAATTCGATACTGCGCCGACGGTTTCGACTTCACTTTGACAGATTTTGATTAGATCGGCAGACCGATCCGACGATGTAACACACACATAGCCCGTCGTGACCGGGGCGCAATTGGAAAAATAACATTCTAGCTGGCTGTGCAACATCCTGTCGTCTGTCCCGTGACAGCTTTCGTTTCATTTAACGAAGTTCAGTTCGGAAACGTGACACCACCGGCGAGTGCGCGCCGGTGCCGGGCGCGGCTTGCACTTCCTGTACGTTCTTCTTGCGTCCTTCCTGCGCGTCCTGAATTCACAAATCCCGTTCGACGATCTCTTATTTCATCGACGGGGGGATGAAGTAGCGGGGGGAGAAACTCACCTCGATTTCGAATCGGCGAGAGATTTAATCAGTCGAACGAATTCGCGCGCGTTTCTCCGGGACGCTGCAGCAATGTCTTCTCGACGCGATTCTCCGGGACGTAGATGTATAAGGAACCGGGAATTGGTTTACACTACTCGACGCGTACGAACACTGAATGAACGACGCCGTCGGGCGGGAAAAAGACCGGGAGAAACCGAGGGGAAGAATCCGCCTCCTTAAAATTCGTCTCGGACGCGAAGAGCGTGCCCCCTCTTTCTTCTTTATCCGCTTCTCGACTTTGCGAGGACCGCTGCGCCGTCGGCAGGAATTGAATTGATGCTGGAAAATCGTGTTCGCGCGCGCGAGGCGATGCGGGGAACAATAGCCCGTGATGCACTCCGGATTACATTCAATTACTTAACTCGCGCGTTTGGTTAACGCAAGACTATCTTTTTTTTTCTTATAAAATGCGCAAGTTCGTCTCGAAACGCCGTTGTATCGCAAACGCACTAGCGTATCGACGCCGTTGTATAAAATAAAACAATTGTTTATACACACAGACGTATGCGACAATTTTCCGACGCTCTTCGTCTCGATGTGCCTACATCTTTGCGCCTCAATAAAATAATTAGAATCGAATCAATCAGCGAGAAACAAAGTAGGATGTCTATTAGGGAGTTAATCCGGTCGTGCTATTTGTCTTACTGAATCTTTCTTGGTATAAGACAATGACTCTCGAGGTGAGAGCGCCTTCTTTTGTATCATGTCAAAGTGAGTCGCGCCGAGGAAAAAAAGAATGCGTCTTGTCTTACTAGATAAAAGGAATCCGCGCTATCGCGACCTGGAACATCCTTTTTTTTTTTTTTTTTAGATGCTTCAGTCGGCGAACTTACTTGCCCGTATTATATTTCTCTCGCAACTGAAGGAATCCATTTAGCTTGATTAAAAGTTTGTGATTAGATGGGCGCGTTATTTTTATTAAAGATGGTATCAGTTTATAGAACTGTGTGTGTGTGTGTGTGTGGGTGGGTGGGTAGACAAAAATAAATAATTCGTTATGATTAAATAATAATTCTTTCGTTTGCTGAGAAAAATATTCTTCGACGAATTGAAAATTGTACAATTGCAGGTTAAAATTCATCATCGCTATCAACTCTCTCTCTCTCTCTCTCTTTCTCTCGTAATATTTGGAACCGCATTCAGTTTCCACGTTTTTTTTTCCATCAGGCAGATCGTAATTAAAAAGTCGAAATGCAAATGATTCCCGTCGTCTTATGCAAATTCGCGCTGAGGTGGATCGGAAAGTGCGAATTCTTTGAATTCGAAGAGCGCGCGTCTGCGGGGAAAATAAAGCGTCATTTGATATTCAGTCTTGAGGGCATAAAGTCCTTGAGATTTCATAAGCAATCTTAGCATACCTCTTCGCAATATCTTTCAATATTCCGCGGAGGAGTCACTTTATTGGTTTTAGCGATGCTAAAATGAAATTTGCGCGCGAAAGAAGCAACAACATCTTTGACGTATCCGGCACTGATTTATCACTTTCTCCCTTACACGCGTAATTGTGTGCCGAACAAATTTCTCATATAAATATATTATGAAGATACGAAAGCACACAGAGATTTATATTGTAGAGGTCCATTCCCTCGAGTAATCAGCCGAATCACATAAATATCCAGTTACGTGCCCGCTGATAGCCTCATCTTTCGTGTGAGCGCGAAAATTAATAAGTAATTTCGATTCGCAAGTAATTTCTCAAGTCCAAGATTGTTTCAGGTTTAGTTTGGTTGTTTTGACGGGCTATCAATATCTATACGCCATTCTTCGAAGTTTTGAAATCTTCTTTTGCCTCTACGCTATGTTCTATCGGTTCGAACGATATCGTCTCTCATGGTGGATAAACCATCCATGTCTCGCGCTCGTGCTTACGCCGCCAAACTTTAAGCTACCGGGCGCGGAACTGGGTCTGTTCGACGCGACTTGGATCGTTCGAGAGAAATATTCGAGTTTTCAGTGTTCCGATACAATTCGCGATCGATGAAACTCGGTTGAGAGAGAGTGGAAAAAATCCCAAGGTTAGGATTCAAACTGAAGCGGAAAAGATCAATGTTGAGTTACAGTCGCATTGCGTATCACGTGATGAAGTGATCTGAATCGGAGTTGGTCGCGGAGCGAGCTTATGGGAGCGAGCAAATGGCTCTGAGCGGTTTGCGTACTGTTTGTCAAGAATCAAGTGAAGCGTTCACATTGCCGCCGAACGGATCGACAGTATTCACGGCACGTTAGGCTAACTATAGGAAGCCGCGTGCGCGATCCCGCAGAGAGATAGGGAGACCTAATTAAAGCTGCGTCACATCTCCAACTGCGATTTACACCTCGCTTCAACGCCGTATTTCGCGCAAGTACAATCGCCAAGTGATCCGCGTCTAACGAGGATGAAGGGGCTCTTTCCGAGGGTTGTAACGCGAATCGAATCTAAACCTTGTTGTTACACTCATGCAATCGCAATAATTTGCTTCCCTCCGCCCAACAGCAATTAACTCGGAAAAAGTCAAAATCAAAAGCGTGATGTAACGTTGTGCAATTTCGTGTATTGCAAAGCAACAAAGCATATCGCAATGTGAAATATCTATGATCTCCGTAATATATATATTGTGTGTTTTAAAATAGCTTTCGAAAATACGTGAAATTGTTTGAATTCGATTAAAACCAGCTGTTGCGGTATACGATTTTGATAACGACATTAATCCAAAATGAAATTAATTTGATCAAAAACAGTTGAACGGATAATACTAATGCAATATTATACCATTCCCCGCGAAATTGTCGGGACAAAATCACCGAGATTTTTGCGATTTCTACATAAATGTCAATTTCGCATTACTGTTCTTTTTTATTCTTCTTTTTTTATTTTATTTCAATATATAAGATATACTCGAATTTTTTGGCGCTGGCAAAATTAATTTTTCAGAATCGCGTAATCAGACATGTATGAGCGTCTCTCTCTCTTTTCTATTTGTCTCCAACACTTTTTTTTTTTTTTTTAATATAAATGTCTGATTTCGCCATCACGATGGACGTGGTAATTTGCAATATTACGCATCGCGAAATAAAGAAACTACAAATTTTCACGGATTTACATGTTAAAATCCGGCGAACTCCGGGTTTGCAGGAATTCAAACTTTATTCGAGCGCTATGGGCGAACCGTTGTAATTTCTAGGCGCCGTAGGTTAAAATTATCGTGGACGACCATAGATGGGTTCCGGAACCGGGGCGCGTCCCCGTTCTTGTGGCCGTGTAATTATTGTTGTCGCGGGCTCTCTGATGTATTACAGCGACCAGCGCGACCGTAACCAGTTCCGTTTCGATGCTTCTTGTCGCACCTGCCGCCGTGCTTACGCTTCCGCGAGCATTAGTTTTTTTTTTTGCTGTTATTTTTTTTACAGTTGCTCATTACGTCGGAAAAATCGGTCTCTTCTTTATGCATCACGGTTTGCTTTCTAAGCGCGTCCGAGGTAAATAAGAATACCTCCCAGTGCGCGTTCATTACTCTTCTCGTTAAGTGTTTTTACTTGGTATTCGCGTTGAAGACAATGCATTATTCGGGAAGGGACTGTTTGTGCATCTAAAGCTCTGTTTCTTACAACTGCGAAATAGAATGATCTAAGGCGCTCGTTAGCCGCTCGCTGTTGACGCGATTCTACGGGAACTCAAGACAATTCGTAATAGAATCTTCAATTACATTCACTCTCCTCCCTTCTTTATTATATATTTATAAGTTTGTTAATAATACAAGCGTTTAAAACCTAATGTTTACCAGAGACACTGGTTTGAAACTTTGGGTGGATCTGAGAGTCTGTCTACAAAGGGTTACATTATAAGCCTTATTTATTTATTTTTTTATTGTATTAATTATGCACCGTATTTCTTACTTAATAATTTCAATTTATTTAAATATGACATTTATTTCACGTCATAAATCCAACTCCATATATCTATGATGAAACTATTACCAAACATACACACACACATAGCACACACGCAAACAGCACTTACGAGTTACAAATTTCAGCGGTACGCCGTACTCGTACGTCGGCAAAATATGAGGTTTATCTCCCCACACATTTCACTTAGGGCGGATAATAATTAATCAAATTACGCACGTCGTAAATCCCTCCTAAAACTATGCGGATAGTCCGCGCGCGGAAACTTGGTTTGCGCGCCGAGCGTTGCGCAACTTCGGTCAGAAAGTTACTTTCTCGTGACACACAAGCCGCGCTCTCGCACAGGAGGTCGTCCAACTCTCCGCGCCCCGGAAAATCGAATGCGCGCGGCATGTTTACGCGAACGACCGGGTACCGAAGAAGCGGTATGAAAACGCTTTAACGGGAAATGGCACGGCGGAAAATTTGCGAGAGATGAACATCTATGATTGCCAGATGGCGGAATTTCCTTCGCAAAGTTAAACGAAATATCCAACTTCTGCAGGAGACACGTGCGCATTTAATTGAATACTATATATATACATATATATATATATATATATATATATATATATATATATATATAT
>QVNV01004736.1:0-12753 GCA_014825455.1 Pseudomyrmex pallidus | reverse complement strand
ATAGAACAGTCAAATTTGATATCACATTCGTCAAATCGAAAAGAACGCTTTAACGTACACTTTTTTTCCACAAAGTTCAGTTCTAGGATATGAAAAAAGAACAAACCTAATGATTAACAATAAGTTGAATTATAAAAAACCTTTTTGAGATAAAAGTAAGAGTGTAGCTCTGATATAACACACGTGCGCGCAAACACACATACAATTTATAAAATCCTTAACAAACCCCTATACATACATATATTGATTGACGATTTACTTATGGATGTTATAAAGCACAGTATACAAAAGTGCAAAAACAACTAAACATAATTGAGCTGATCTGCTCGTATTCTGGGAGCTTATGTGAGGAGGTGGTATATTACACAATATTAGCTAGATATATATAAATGTAGCAAAGCCTAAAAATAAACTCTCAGCAACTGTGTTGTATCTCTTATCCAGACTACTGTATATCACATACCACCTTGCAGGAGACATAATTTATGTCTCAGATCAAGTTTCACATGTTTTAATATTTACACAAGCTTTATTTTCCTTCATATACAGAGTGTAATTGTACTTAAGAAATACATAAGAATTTTTTTTTATATATTACATGTCATATATAACTACATATATGTATATAACTGTTATTGTTTATTATGAGCTAAAAATCACCTTTTTATGCATCTTATTCCTAAAAAATCTCACCTTTGTACATATCAATTATCAAAATTAAAAACCAGAATAAAATATATTCTTCTTAATCTATACAAAAAAATTTGTAAATGCAAATTAGTAAAGTAGTATAAGCGTGTATATATATAAGAGTGTGTTAATAAATGTTATAAAAAATTCACTATTTCTTCTATTTATAGATACACTCATGTATAATAAAATGAGTTTTTCTAAAGTAGATTGTTCTTTACTAAATACTGTAAAATTACATTAGATGTATTATAACTTCCCCTGTCATATATTTTTACCAACACTAATATCCATTACTTTCTCTTTCCCATGTGTTAAAATAGAAAGGGATATCTAAAAAGCAAGCTTAGACTTACGGCCGTAGAAAACTGTTTTAAAGCAAGACTCGTAACTGTATTTTTTATACGTATATTTGAAAAAAGTTTTGAAAAAAAGACTAGTACGGAGTCAATTGGTCTTAAGAAGCTTGAAGCTATCAGTAAGAAGCTTGAAAAAGATGTTTTCATTCATTAAAAAAGAGTAGGATTGCCCTTGGATTTTAGATAAGTTGTTTTGGAAAATTCAGTTCTGCAGTAGTTACTTAAGAAAAGAATGCATTTAAGAGCAAAATTACAAGTAATTTTTTTCAAATATTAATTTTACTTTGCCTTAGTAATTTTACCTCTAGATTTTCCAAGTTTCTTGGAGCGCACTCGAATCATGTGAGACATAAGTGTGTATATTGTAGGCAGAAATAATACGAGTAAATAAAGTCTCATAAAAGTAGGGAAGTGAAGAGCAAAGTTATAAGTATTTGGTAATGAAACAGTGAATTTTTGAGTTTCCTCAAAGTATGGTATATTCCGCATTATTATGGTACCCTCGCACATAAAACCCAAGGGATACAGTGGTATCCATATTGTATATCTTAACCATGTCAAAAAAGCTATTTCAATGTTTAGTAATCTCATAATGTAATATGGATATCTGACCACTTCTATCGTGCTCCATACAATAAACAAGTAAAAAACAACCGGTTTAACTTGCATACGAGGTTCAGCGTCGATCATACACAACAATATAAAAGCCCTACCTCCCACCTGTAGAAAAGACACAAGTGTGCTAGTTTTTGTGTATCCAAATAGAGGATGCATTACCTCCAAGAATTGTAAAAGTTGTATAAACTTATATATGTTTCCAACTGCTGCATATGTTTCTTTCATGAAATCTAGAACAACCATTTTATATTGACAAGTGTTTTTCTAAATAGAGTTTCAAGGAAAACACTAGACAAATTTTAAAGATTCTCTAAAAAGAAATCTAAAAGAAAAGTATCATATACTAGTAAAGTTATACGTATATACATACCTTTTCCATCTCTTGAATACCGTATGCTCATTACAGCAAGCACATAAATGAAGCCAACAAACTGACAGAGATTATATATAACAAGATATACTTTTGCAAAGTCCTCTGTAAAAACAAAAATGTTTAGTTAACAATATATTGACTTCTTTATAAAATATATACTTACCTTTTCTATAACCAAATTCTTCTTTGTGAAGTTTATCATACATATCGGGATAATCATCATGAATATCCCGTCTTTCATCCTCATTATCATCCACATCTTCACTTTGCCATTTATCAAAATCAATCTTAAGCCAGGAAGGCTTTTGTGGTTGACTTACTAATCTTGGCCACCAGCTATTACATTTCTTTTTCAAGATAAAATCTACTTGTCGGTCAATTATCTTATAATAGCTATCCTACAACGTAAACATTGGTACATACAGTAACGTCATCTTATCAAGTTTTATCACTTATATATAGACATTAAGAAAAATGACTTGTCATTACATTTGGCTCAATAGATGAATAAAAACTCAGACTGAAGTTGTAATTGTTCAGACCTCTAGCTCCTTGTCCATAAGCTACAACTTGCAATGTTGTTTCTTTTAAATTAACATTGAGATCCTGTAATATAAACAGATAAATAAAGATGTAATTCACATCAATATTTTATAACAAAAAGAAATATACACATAAATTACACATATTCATATAATTTATAAAATTTAAAATTATATAATTTGTATAAAATGAGATGTGTTAAGAAAGGAACTGTAATATCCATACCTTTACATCAGTTAGATCTACTTTTAGTGAAATTTGAT
Organism: Pseudomyrmex pallidus; assembly: GCA_014825455.1. Taxonomy (NCBI): domain Eukaryota; kingdom Metazoa; phylum Arthropoda; class Insecta; order Hymenoptera; family Formicidae; genus Pseudomyrmex; species Pseudomyrmex pallidus. The sequence goes on along the minus strand of QVNV01004736.1, from coordinate 9,907 downwards.
TTTCTGTTTGGGCCCAGTATACAAATGGTGTGAGTGTGTTGGACATTTTTTCATAACGTGATTGAACCGAGTTTTATCGGTTGTTACGTTTTTTCTTCTTTTCTAGATTCTAGAAATCTTATCTTATCTTGGCCAAAAAAAAACGTTTTAATCTTGTCACTGTATCATATTATGGAGACAAATAAAAATGAATTACACACAGAAATCAGAGATTCACTGTCAGTATTATCCTTCCGATATTTTTACTGACGTTACTGAAAATCTATAATAGTACATATGTCTAACGTAAACAATTATTCACTTTAGTTCTCAAATATTGACAAATTTAAGACCATTGCACGTGAAAAAGTCTTAGCGGTAATCGTAAAGTCGTAAGCAATTCAATCAATTACAAGCTAGTGTTAGCTTACATTAACTAGAATGTTGGATTATGATTGGTCGATTTGTTTAAACTAAAATTTTTTCACGTGCAATGGCCTTTGTACTTAGTATTTGACGCGATTTTTGCGTGACACGATAGAATCTGGCAGTTAACGAATGTTTAGGTTTAGGTTAGGAAATCTGTCATATTTGCGTTCAGCAGAACAAATTTTGTAGCAATCGATTGGCTCTTCCTTTTTAGAACGAGCAAATCAACGTCGATTGTTAACAAGACGACAACTTGACCAATGTAATAAATACACACCTTGATATTTGTTCTGTAGTTCAGTTCTTGACGGTGTTAAAAGAACAAACCTCTAGCAAAAACTCGCAGCTGTGTTCGGCATGAAAATGCATGAGAAGCCGTGTTGTTTACCGAAGAGTTATGTGTGTAGTTTGAAAATTTTGTTTGAATAAATGGCAATGCGAGTTCCAAAAAATGACTAATTCCGAGGTGTTACAATTGGACGTATGGAAAGGTGACTGGGGCCTGCCGTCAGTCGATGTAGAATGTTTGCAAATTTTGGTAAGAATCAAAAGCAGGTTATAGCACTATCGTGGACCGGTCTCATCAATTCCGATTAACTTAATCGGCCGATTATTCCATTGGAATTGACCAATCGCATTAGTTGTTTAGCAAAATTAGTCAAAATTGATAAATCACAATTGACATTAATCGATTAGAATAACTTTCAAATTGTAAAGGAATCTGCTCTAATTACTTGGGTTTTAATTGCTGTCGCGTGCTTAATGATCAATTTCCAAGAATCAGCATTAAATTTTCTAATATGATATATTATTTATAGGCATATGCAAAATTCAGTGGAATACCTTTAAAAGTAAATCAAACAAGTAATCCATTTAGAACACCAAATGGTCGATTACCCTTACTTAGAGCTGGTCTAAAACCTTTGGACACAGTTAAAGATATATTGCCATTTTTTAGAACAATACATAGTTCTGATTACATGTTAACAAATAAGCAATGTGCAGATGTTATGGCTTTTGATGCTTTGCTTAAGGAAAAGTTGTATCCAGCCTTTCAATTTATATGGTATGACACACAACAGATATAGATATATTAGACAGAATAAGATGTGCATTTGTGTTCAGGTCTTATAGTTTTTCAAAACTAATTTTACCTGTGAAAATTTTAGTTTGTTATAATTTGAAAATTTATGATTTCAGTACACAACTTCTATTGTTTTCATAATTATAATAAATGTAAATGTTCTATTGTTGTTTTTAGGTGGATAGATAAAAAGAATGTTGATGAGTTAGTTCGGCCTTGGTATTGTAAAGCACTGCCATTTCCATTTAATTTCTATTATCCTAGTAATTATATCCTATGGAAGACAATATGAGCGTTATTGAAAATGAGGTATGTAAGAATAATCTTTGAAAATTGTTAGAACTTGAAAAAAAAAAAAAACATTTGTACATGCATTAAGCCCCTTGCACAATGCGAAGAAATAGCGATAGCAATAGAAATAATCATAATAACATAGGCTTTAGCCCAAGCCTATGTTATTATGATTATTTCTATCGCTATCGCTATTTCTTCGCATTGTGCAAGGGGCTTTAGTACACTCCTGAAAATTTTGTGACTCTATAAGAAAAATTATATAATAACAGATATACTCAGAAGCACAAAAATGTCTGACATTGTTATCTACAAGACTTGGAGATAAGGATTTCTTTTGCGGACAACAACCCAATACAATAGATGCTATTGTGTATTCATATCTGGCACCATTGCTCAAGGCTCCGTTACCGAATCCAATTTTGCAAAATTATCTGAAAGCTTGTACAAATCTAGTGAAATATGTATCACGTATATCACAGAGATACTTCGAGAAGGAATATCAAGCTTATGAGAAATTAAAAGCAGAAAAAAACACTGACAAGTTAAAAAAAGACTCCGATAATGAATTCCCAAATAAAAGAAGAAATCAAATTGTTGCTGCAATTGTTGCTATACTGGCGATGACAGGATATGCGTTATCTACTGGTATTGTAGAGGTGAGTTGTTTTGTTCGTATTTAAAAAAACGTATAATTTAAAAAACACAAAAATACCTGTGACATATAATACGTTTTATATGTCTAAATAGCGTTACACTTTGTTTAAATATATAAATATTGTGAACAATTTTAATTAGATAAAATTATTTTTGTATACGGTATTTGTTTTGATAAAAAAAAAACAACAAAATTGTCTTGTTTGTATGAAAGAAATATTGTAAAATTGTCTTTGTCAATCATACTATGGCTGGATCTCTGTTTTTTTATTTTTTCTGAATTGGACTCTTAGCCCAGGTGTTTTCTCGCAATGGTTTTGTTTTTTAAATTAAATTTATAGAGTGGTAAAAGTGTCTATATATGAGGATATAATAAATTAAACATCCTATATAAATTTTCAAAATATAATTTGTGCAAGTTATACTTTAATATTTCGCATCTACGGTTCTTACTGGCCGTGTTATTTCTCTTATTGATAGTAAATAGATTGTTTTGAAGACAAATACGATGTTGACATTAAAGCTACACGTAGATTTATTTGTAGGTGCTAATATATTTAGTAAGAAGCAGAAAATTTATTAAGATTCCTAAGAAGAAAAGAAAACGTGAGTATTAGATGATGTTATATTTTCTCTTGAACTTAACAGATCAATTTTTACTATATAATAAATATATCAATTTTGCTTCATTGCTATATTACAAAGAAAAATTGCTACAAATATATTTGTAAATATTATATACGTATGTTTATTGTTATGTGTTCATATATATGAATATCTCATGTTTTTGTTTAGCTTGTGTGTTTAACAAAAATTGAAGAAATTTTATTTCTATAAATAAATCTACAGAGATCTTATTTTTCTATTCTATTTAACATTAGGGTATAGAATTTTATATTCCTAAAATTATTCTAAAAGTTTTTACTAGAGAGATCGTCTTAAAAATATCTTTGGCGTAATAAGCTTACTAGTGTGTGTAAAAATATATATAGATAAAAAAAGATTAAAACAGTTAATTAAACAATTAGTGCGCGTAATTTTCTTGCATTATTGAAGAATGACTTAAAACTAATTTAAAAAATAATAATACATGTTTGTTAAAGGTATCAGTGAACGATGACGAAATCCCGGATGAGCCGATGGACTATATATTGAACAATGATGATGAATAAAAAGGAGGGATGTTCACATGGAAAAAATTTGGAATATAAAATTATCAAAAGAGAATATTTTCGGTTCTAAGCATTAGTTTGTAATTCGTGTGTAAAATTCTGGTGTAATAGCACAATATATTTCCGCGACTTATAGAAAACTCAAGAAAGAGAATGAGAGATATTACACAAGATACGTAAAAACATGTAAATATAGCAATACATATATAATAAAATATTTTTTGGGGATATGATGATCAATATTATTTGAGAATATGTCGTACGTATGTATATTATCTATTCCTCTTTAAGTACTTTTTTCTATTACAATAGTACATTTGTTTAATAAACGAAGACGTTTGAATCTTCTTTTGTAGCAAATTAAACATATTTCATTATACAATACTTATTGACAGTATTGATATGTAATAAAGCTGATTTTTCTATAAGAATCTAAAACAATAAGAGAATTATATTAAATTGGAATTAAATTTAATTTAGTATAAATAAAAACTTAGCAATATAGAACCAACGTAGTTAATTGATGCATATAATGTGTCGTTTATTAAAGAAGTAGACATTTTGTCATTTGGTTTGTATTAAATGTATCCGATGTTCTTTGAGTCACTGTTGTCAATATTTGAATTCACATATATTTTAATAGATACGTGTACTTCCAAAAATACGAGACGTTGATTGGCTGTCGAATGACTCACACGTTATTCCCTACAGCTTCGTCCTGTAGGCGATAGTCTTCGATTTTGGCGCTTTCTCCGATCTAGAGATTTTGCTCTGGTAAGGTGAACGACTTGGTTTTTTCGCGGTAACGTGCGAGATCGCGTCGGAACAAGCGCGCAAGCATCATTTATAACGTGGAAGATTTTTCTTTTTCACGGAATCAAAGGTTTGCAGAATTCGTGAGATTTATATATAGCTACTTGGACGCGGTGTTAATACACTCCAGGTAAGTTTTTAGAATTGTTAGTGTAAAACGTTTCTGAATGCGGCATGAGAACAATATCACGAGAGCATCATGTATTAGCTTTACTACCGCTTCGTTGACGCCATTTTGGAATCAATTTGTCGAGAAAGTCGGCGGTCAATCTCGTGGAAATTAACGCGTTTGTGAAAATACTTGTTTTATATCACGAGACGCATCGATTTGTATCGTTTGCTCGCACATATTCACTTTACAAGACTTCGCAAATTGCGGATATTGAACTTAACACGTTGCTCACGCTACCTTGAAGTTGCTCCTTTTCCCGCAAGTTTGTGTGTTATATTTATATTCCCACGCATGCATGTATAAGGTTAACAATGGTCTTTTTTATTTATAATTTTGTATCTGAACTATTTTGAATTGTCAATTATGCTTGTGATTATATATGATTATCTCAAAAAAAAGTTGTATCACATAGTACAGAAATCAGCAATCACAGTCTTTTGGTTTAGAATGTACTACATACATTTTCTTTCACTTGTTTATGTATTAATTAGGATTTTCTATCCTTTTTGTTTTACTTTTATATCTTATTTCTGTGTGGTAAGAGATATCCAACTTGTATTTGTTTGTAGTATAAGCCACGATGAGCAAAATTAAGGATTCTCCGCCTACAGACAATGAAACAGAAGAAGAGTTCAGTGTAGAAAAAGTCTTAGATAGAAGAGTTGTAAAAGGAAAGGTATATATACATTCATATTGTTTACATTTTTACGTTATCAAGATTTTTTATTCTAAATAAATGTAATTTTTATTTAAAGGTGGAATATTTCTTAAAATGGAAAGGGTATTCAAATGATGAAAATACCTGGGAGCCAGAGGAAAATCTTGATTGTCCAGATTTGATTGCTCAATTTGAAGAGCAACGAAAAAAGAAAGAAGCTGCGGCTGCTGCAAAACGTCATGAGGAAAAAGAGCAAAAGAAACGAAAAAGCACCAGCACACCCACACCTACAGCAAATAAGAAAAAGGCTGTAGCAGAAGAAAAGAAGGCAGAAGGTAAAGGAGGGAAGCATCGAAAATTTTTTTAATTTTATTTTGACTCTCTTGATATTATACACACTTTTTAATTCTTTCTTCTTTACTTCAAAAGTTGTATGATGTAAAATAAGTATTATAAAGTTATTTTCAAACATATTTTAATTTATGTATATTTTAGTTACAGGATTTGATAGAGGTCTAGACCCAGAACGTATTATTGGTGCTACTGATTCCAGTGGCGAGCTAATGTTTTTAATGAAGTGGAAAGGAACAGACGATGCTGATTTGGTACCTGCTCGTCATGCTAATGAAAAATGCCCACAAATCGTTATTAAATTTTATGAAGAGCGATTGACGTGGCATAGCCCTGCCCATGATGAAGAAAATTCTACAAAAGCTGATGCAGAGTAGCATTCACCTTTCTGATATAAATATATCGCGCGTTTTAAGATGTGTCGCATTTAGGGACGAAAACAGATATAAACTTTCCAACTTACACTTACCGACAGTTATTTCACTTTGCAAATCATATTCACAGTGTTTTTTACAAATTGAAAAAGATTATATAAAGAAATTAGTAAAATCTCAAATATCAAAAGATCAAACTGGTTAATTCTTTTGCCCATTTTTATGTAACAATCTGTTTCTTTTTTTATCTTGTTTTAAGTTTTTCTGTATGTGGTTTTTATCTTCTATATGTGGTAGAGAATTTTATGTGTACATACATTTAATTTTTTGAGTATAATAAGTTTTATAAATAATAAATTAGTAATTAAATAATTATTGTTTATAAACTTTATATATAAAGTAATAATATGTATATATATATATAATTCTCTACTACATTTGGAAACTAAAAAAGCAAAAAACATAGATTAGATATATATTTCATTACTTGTACATATAATTTTTGCTATTTTCATTATATTCTCATTTGGCAAGATTTGTATTTTATATTAATTACTATGTACATTTTGAATAATTTTATTCAAAGTTAAAACACGAAAGCTAAATTCTATATATAAATTGCTAAGCCAAAATGAAAATCAATAAAATGATAAATATTGGCAATTTAAGCTTCTGTTTGAAACAAAAACTTAAAAAAAAAAGTATCTTTAATATGAATACAAATACAAAAGAAACTCGGTAGTTTTGGACTATATCAATACAGATCAATAAGACAACTGCATATAGTTTTTTCTGTTTCTGAATTAAAAATTTATCTTACTTAAATTTTAAATCTCGCGCGATGTGAGAATTTTGTATCTTATTAAGCTTCTGTATTAGAATTATTGTATTAAATAACATTACACTGCAACATATGCTGTATCTTTACTCATATTTCAGTTTTTTTCCCATATCTTTTTCTTCTACATTACATTATTACAAATATATTGTATAAAATTATATCTACAATATATATTACATGTTTATCGTTTGAATCTTTTAATGTCTTTATTAGCCTGGACAGGTTTTCGTTTTCTTTTACCAAAAGATTTTTTAACTTTTTGATGTCTTTTCATTTCCCAATCGATTTGTTTTTCACTGGCACCATCTCTGTCACTAAAAGTGTTGCTACTACCATATTTTCTTTTTGATTTGGTTTGCTCTTCTAGCATCGTGGCAAACTTTTCTGCAGACACAAATATATTATTATCAATCCCTTTTTTAGTTTTCCTTTCTCTAGGTCTTGAAGTTTTGATCTTTTTATTTGAAGTAGAAACTAATTCATCATCAGAAAAATCTTGTAGGTCGTCGTCACTTGCACTAGTATCTCCAGTGAAATCTTTTGATTCTTCATTATCGTCATCATCATCATCATAATCATCTTCGTCATTTTCGTCACTGCTATTTTCATCTTCATCATCTTCATCATCGTCATCAAAATCTTCATCCATTTTAGCTTCTGAAAATTAAAAGTGTAAAGGATTTTTTTTCATTTATATACACATCAACAAAGCAGGTTTGTATAATTTAAAACAATACAATACTTGTCTTTCTTCGAGGTACAATATCCGCCGCAATGTCTACATCTTCAAAATCTTTATTGCCGTTCATACGATCATCATCATCTTTCTTGATGTGTTTTTTTATTTGGTTTTTCTGTTTGAAATATCGATAAAGGAATACCTCATCTACTGGTATTCTCTCCTCAGCTTCGTTGAGATATGCAGCGCTGTCAACGGGAAGTGAACGTATACCTCTTGGCGTATATCCAGCACGTTGTGCTAAAGGTTCATTTTTCTTCTGCACTTTCTTGTCCTCCAATTTCTTTGGATTCTTAAAGACATAACGATCCAAAAATCGTATCAATGTCAGATCCTCCAACGGATCACCCGTATACCCGATTGGTTTTCCTAATAATTATAAATAAAACTTTATAATTATTGATTAGAAAATAATTATATTATACATATAAAAACAGATATATCATATATGTTACAACTTTACATAAAATTTAAAATTTCTTTATTACCTTGAATGATTAGATTTGCAAATAAAGCAACACTTGGATGAAAATGTTTGGCTAACACTCTCAACTCTAAACAAATTCCATTAGTCGCGCCTGCATAAAGAGGATTACGACAAAAAGGATCGTAAGTTTTTATATTCTCTATTTTAACTTCCGAATCAGCTTGTTTCTTTATATCAGATTTTATTTCTGTGTCAATTGTGACATTTGATAATATAATGTTATCTTTCACTTGAGTTTTGGTTCTTTCTAGTATATGTACATCTTCTGTATCTGCTGATCTGTTTATTTCGTCACTGTCGTCTTCGACTTTTATTTCACAAACATCTTTATCAACTGTAATATTTTGAGTGAATAACATATGTTGTTTTAAATCTTTGCGTTTTTGAATTATTTTAGAGATCACATATAATGTGGCACATGTCATGTTTGCAGGAAAGTAGAATGCAACTTGCAGAATTCTTTTAATAAAAGCACATAAGCGTAATATACTTTGATCTTTTGCAAGAACTCTGTATAATAAATTAAGAAATATCGCACGTTTAGTTGCTACTCCTATTTGTGGATCAAGTAATTTTCTATAGAAGGCTGAATAAAATCTATTTCCTTGAGACTCATCTCTCATAGTGACCTAAAAATATAGAAAGCACACTTCTTAGTAGTAAATATTAAATATAAATGTTTTATATAAGTGTTTATACATATAAAACAAAGAGAAATATATATATTAAATAAAGTTTTATAGTACTTACTTGATGTAGCAAACAAAGTGCATTAAGAGAAACATTAAATGTTCCCAGATGTACTACTTTATAAACAGAATCAATGTGTTCAAGTAAAATTTCTGAATCTGCTTTAGCAAACGGATAGGCTCTATTAACACCCATCAAAATTGCTGCCATCATTCTACTGTCAGGTTCTCCTTTTTTTAAACAAGCTTTAAAAATTGCAAAATATATTTGTAATAGCGTATCAGCTATTTTTTCATCATCTTTATTTAGGACAATCTGTATCAATAAACATATAGCATAATACTTAGTACGTTCAGATACATTCTTTCTGAAGAGCAGTTTTTCAATTTCTCGTAGAACTACATATTTCATATTTGGATGCTCATGTAATAATTTAGTGATACAAAATACAGCTTTGGATCCCACTTTATGGCTAGGATCGCCAATTTTATTCACAATTAATTCCAAAAGCTTTTGCTCTTGCAGAGCATTACCAATCAATAAATCAGTCATTGCAGATATAGCTATTTCTCGATTTGTTTCTACTGTATCAGAAGCTACTGCAGATAGATTCAAAATAAAACGTTCATATTGTTCACGAAGTTGGTCCTCAAAGTGCTTTGGAGTAGAATCTGATGCACTTCCTTCTGTATGAAGCTTAGAAAACTCCTGTTCTTCAAACAGCTTACGCTTAGGATCCAACAAATTCAAAAAGAGTTCCTTAAGAGATGTGATTAACATTCTGTACTGATTGTGCTTAGCTCTTCGTACTTGAGATATCAAAGATGCCAATCGACCAAGATTATCTTTTGGATTATCCTGCACCAATACTATACTAGCTGCTATTTTGTCTGAAGTAGTACCGTGCTGTAATGCTGTCTTTAACCATTTTGTTTCCGAGTCTCGCAGAGATGCCATATTGTAAGATTTGAGAGTGAGAGGAGAGAGAGTCCGGGAGCAATTGTAACTGAAACGGTATAATGGCGCGAGAGCGCAACTGGTAAACAAGGCGAATAAATAATACGTATTTTAATAACACACGCTGAACTTTAATTGTACCGTTAACACCAGTCGGAATTACACTCAATTGCTTACAAATGTCCGCGGATTACCACTGCACTCGAAATAATA
>QVNV01004729.1:0-21540 GCA_014825455.1 Pseudomyrmex pallidus | reverse complement strand
TAAAATTTGATGCGCAAACACAGAGGTGCGTAATATATTTTCCTCTCTCTCGCGTATCAAATAATTTGTGCAAAAACAGATGTTTTCTTTGTGACGAATTAAAATTCACTAACGCACATATATATTTTTTTTTTAATGTACACATTTTTTAATGTCTTTTTTATCTGCCGTGCGTTTACTTTATTCCCAGCATAGAACAGATGGGTTTAATTTTTAATACACACACACACATACACACACGCACGCACACGGATATCGCGATAAAAGAAGCAAGGCGCGCAGAAAGAGTCGCAGAAAGGGCGGAAAATTCCGAAAGAGAATGGCAGAAACGACCGTAGAGCCTATATATGCCAGCGGTCCCTCTACGCTCGTGAATGTTTCGTACACCCCCCCGAGAAAGGGAGTTATCGATTTAATTCCCCGGGAAAAGCTATGGGGGGAAAACCACGCGACACGCCGAACACACTTCGCGATCCGTTCTTTGTTGCGCGTCGTTGGAAACAGAATTTTTCGGAGCACAAAAGTCCGCTCCGGAATATTTAGACACTTCTGTATAAAATATAAATGAGACAATTCGAATCTCAAAAAAGCGGAATGTTATAAAATAAAATAAAACAAAATTAATTAGGTTGTTATTTACATAAATTATTATATGACAATATACCTACCAATCTCCCCCTTTTACGTAAAAGACAGCTTTCATCTTTTTAACATACTCTCAGGACTAAAATTAGACGAGAATTATATTTTATGCTCATTAGACGTGGTTGGACCGTGGTGGTGGTGGTCATTAGACGCGGAGCTAACTTAAATGGAAGATCAAAACGTTTGGAAACTAAAATTTGAGTATGTTTATTGCATAACACTCCGCTTTTGTGTCTCAATTATATTTTGAATGTGGATTTTCCGTTACGAACCGGAACTCATTTCATTTCTCTTCATCTTACCGATTTCCATATAATTTATTATTGTTAAATAACACGTATTGCACGAAGAGTGAAAAGAAAATTAATAAATTGCTTCTATATGACGAGCTATGGTTTTATTTCATTTATTGCGTAGTTCTCTTTTTTTTTGGTATCTATTTCTTTCCTTCTTTCTCTCGGAAATAGTTACGTTCGGTAACTTCGCTCATGAATAGTTTTTTAACACGTTTGAATATGTATGAAGGTAAATAGAGAGCTCAAGAAAGAAGAGCGAACCGTCGAACGCGGATATCTGCATAGTGTTTCTGTTGTACAGGAACATTTTCTATTAAGACACCGAGAGAGAGAGAGAGAGAGAGAGAGAGAGAGAGAGAAAAGAGAAGAAAAAGGAGAAAAAAAGAAACTGTCCGGAATATAATCTCTGTGCCGTTCTCGGTGACGCAAAACGTTTCGCGCGTATGTATGTATGTACTTGTACATACAAGTGACACGTCTATTGATCACGCTGTCTCTTTCTTTCTTCCTCTCGCGACAAACACGTGGCGCGCGGTGCATTGTCGCGCGATTCTTCATCGCCGATGGATCGCTATAGAATACTTTCATTGTGTTATCGCCCGTTGGGAGGAAAAAAAAATGCCAACCGACTATTGTCGCTATTCAACGCGGACGTTTCGACCCATTGATTTCACGGAGATCTTTCTATTGTCATCGCACGCGAATGTGATTTCGAATTGCGACTCCATGTAAAACTTGTTTCCCAGCGTTATCAATCTTTTGGCGGCGCGTCTGTTTTCAATGTTAGTAAAAATCTTATCTCAGTGCAGTTCACAAAGTTTTTATACCAGTAAAAATTGATTTTTTATACTAATAAAAATTTCTCAAGTCTGCGTCTGACTCGTATCTACGTTTCCGGCTTGAAATGAGTTTCGCATTGGCAAAACTTTTGTTTTCGCCAGTCAGCGTTAATTAACTTGACGCGACTGCAGTTATTATTCGCATTATTCTATGCGGTATGTAAGATATTTATTTACCATCACGTTCCACTTCGTCAAGTTTCACAACGCGCGCGCGCGACGTTGATCGATATGCATTTTTGTGTCCGTGAATGAATATCGCGTCGCATGGCCGCGCTGTCGTACCGCGCAAAGCCCGGTGGGCGAGCGCGCGTAATGCCAGTTAATGTATACAGGATGTCCCCAAAAAAGGCGAGTGATGACATCCTGTCCTTGGCGCAATTTGCACGTGCATTAATCACAATCTTATTAACAAGACTCAATCAGCGAAATGCATTCTTCGAGCGTTTATTTATTTATTTTTTTTAAATTCTCTCTTTTAACGAAAATTATTAACGCAACAATAATTTTTGCTTTGAAAGACTTTCTTTGAAAAAGAATTTTCGTATAGAGAAAAAACCTTCAGATAATTTTAGCATAGAACCGGACGGAGACTTTCCCACGGGGACTGTAAGTTTCCGATCAATTTTTAATTTCTCGTCGCTTTCTCGCGGCACACTCTGCCCCGGGTTTCCTACGCGTGCGAGCCCACGAAATATCTCTCGCGAGAAAAGACGCGGAAGGGAAAGAAGAGAAAGAGAGAGAGAGAGAGAGAGAGAGAAGAGCAGAAGCGAAATAAAGGGAGAGAGACACGTACGGAACGCAACGCATACGCGCTTCATTGAGATGCGTCTCGCGCGCGTTTCTCCGCCGGGTTCCCGAGGACCGGAAACTGGCTCGTCATACGTGCATCGTCATGCGTATCCGGTTAGCCTCGGAGTTAGCGGCTTATCGGAGTCGCTGACAATTCCAGGAATAGAGGAGCTCTCGTAATACCGATCTTTCCGCCGGGAACATTAACTCAATCGGCCGCAATGATCGACGATATATCCCGATTGTTGCGAGCTTATTCTGCGGTCTTTAACCCGATCTTTGTGCGCGTTAATGTGTCTCGGTAAAATACGACAACTTTCATCGTGTACAGAGAAAACGATAATCTCGATTCTCTAACCAAAAGATCATCAGATGGAATCTTATCGTTTATTGGCACGCAGACATTACCGACCAGACGTCACGTAATTGCGCGCAATCACAATTAAAATAACACAATGGATCGATTCTCTAATTAAATTTGTAAAAAAACAAATTGAACTGAAACGATAATCGATCGAAATATTACTCGAAAAAACGTGTGTGCGCAATCAGGACGCAATATTGATTTGCGCGAGCATCCGTTTTGGTGTAAGCGCGCGCTATTAATAGTTATCGCGAGACGTGTTAGTTTACACACGAGCGCGATGTAACGAGATCTAGTAAAAAAAAAAAAAAAAAAAAAAAAAATGTATCGCCCGGCAGCGGCTCGCAGATAACCGTTTGTTATGCTTCTGTTTTACAGCTGTGTATAACTGGCGAGGGGACACGCGCTACGGACTGCCGCTCGAAATCGGAGAAACCGTGCAGATCCTGGAAGAGTGCGCGGGTGCGTAATCCGATAATCAACCTACCTACGATCTTATCTCTTTCACGGACGATCGATTTTGAGCGCGCGACGACGACGACGACGACGACGGCACGTGACAAATGTTGTACTTAAACGGAAATGACTGAAACAAGCATCAGGAAACGCGCGACGATAGGATAATATTAGTCGAACGTCACACACATCCTGGAGATTATATCAGACGATCGGAAATGATAGACGCGATAAAAATAAAACACAAAAAAGAAAGAAGAAAACGTCGGGACGTTTTTAATTTTTAGACCGTCGGCATTTTTTTTCAGTAAAAACATGATATTTTTTCGGAATTTTTGTATATAAATTGAATTTCTCACATTGCGTCGAGTAACTTGGGTTTCATCCGACTCCGATCGGATTCATTATTTGAATTTCAACTAATTTCAGTATCTAAATTTTTATCTTCGTGAGTTTATGTGCGACACGAGAGTTAGATATTAAATTCTCAAAGCAAAGTAAGGACGCATTCTAGAGACTGAAATGAGAATCCCGACGATATATTCCAGGCTGGTACAGAGGCTTTTCGACGAAGAACCGCGCGGTTAAAGGCATCTTCCCGAGTTCCTACGTGCATCTGAAACCTTGCAAAATCGACAATGAGGGACTCTTCGAGTCGGTCATACCGCTTGAGGATCCCGTGGTGCGAGAGGTCACCCTGGTCCTGCGGGAATGGGGTGGCATCTGGAAGAGACTCTATGTGGTCAGTTTCACCTCATTTTTCTTGTCCTATTTTCTCTCGTTTTTCTTACTGCGAAAACATTTTTTCTCTCTCTTTCTTTCTGTTTCTCCACATTGTATATTACACAATTTATTATTAACCTTAATCCTGTAAACCGCTGAACTTGTGTCCGAGCGACTTTTGCAAAAATGAGATATTTTATTAACTACCTAAAGGGAATTTCTAAAAAATAAAAAAAAATATCAAAATACTGTTATTTTTTTAATTTAGAATGTTGAACAAAGCCCGTGAATTTTTACAAATTTTTTGCACCGTTTCAACTAACAAAAAATCGCGTGAGACATAAATGTCACGGTTTACGGGATCAGTAGCCAAGGAAAACATTTACAGGATTTTTTTGTTTTTGAAAAACAAAAAAAATTAATATCGATTTTGATATTTATTTTTTTTTGTTTTAGAAAATATACGTAAAATTTGTCGATTAAAAATATGACCTTTTGTCCTCGTCTTTGTTTCGAATAGGAACGGGAGGAATACAAATTCAACGCGTTGCGCAAAGTAATGCGGGAGTTGCTGGAATGGCGACGGCAACTTTTGGCAGGGACCCTCACCACCGATCAGACGCGAGAGTTGAAGTTGCGGATAATCAATAAAGTGGACTGGGGGAATCGGTAAGTGGGAAAAAAAGTCTATCTTCTTGCACTGAATTCGCGGCACGCGTCGCACAGAGAGAGAGAGACATGACGAAATGGAAAAATTATTTTTCCCCCGTCATCGCGTCTTCGTTCTTGCAATGACGCAGCTCTTGTTAATTAATTTCTGATCGATCTGTGTACACGTTCGTTCGCACTAGTAATAATATTCGAAATAATTACGCCAGAAAGACTAAAGATTAAATTGTCATTTGCAAAACAAACTTTGTTTTCACTTCCTTCAGACAGGATAAAGTTAATTTTCTTTTTCCTACTTTTTTTCTACGCTGTTATTAATTTAATTTATTCAAATAATCGGGTCGCGTACACACAAATAGAGAAACAGTTGCGGTAATTTTCAATTAAAGTATTTTGTAAAACAACAAGAACTTTTTCTTCGCAAAGTAATTTCTTTCCTCTCAATTCGAGGAATTGTTGTTCGAATTAACTTCAACCGCAAAGGAAAAACTGCAAATTGGGTCATTTCTTTCGCACGCGACTGATCGAGTTCGTTTTCTCGACCGTGCCAAATTGCACGGTCGCCAAATAAGGACAAAAAAAAAAAACCACAAACGTTGGAAAGAATTTCGTTTATTTTCGTAGTTTATAATCACTATAACGTCGTCGCAACATATTGGCAGTCTTCCTGTCGTTGTTGTCGGACGCGAAGATGCGTCTCTCGCTTCTTTTGAATTAAAAATAATAATACGCTTAACGTGTATTTCTTCTTCTCGTTATTTCTATTTAACATATGATAGAGAAGGCACATTGCGAATAAACTATTACAACTATATTATTTTAATTATCAACTACGATTGATCTTTCGCTCTTTCTCTCTTTCTCTCTCTCTCTCTCATTCTCTCACTTGTTCACGTTCTTCTTAAATGTCTATCTTAAAAGATATCACTTGGAGCGCGATTTATTATATTATCGGTAGCATATGAATCTAACGGATGTGCCATTATATCGCAAGAGGAAAATAATCTTTAGCGTTTGCGTTATTATATATCGTTATACACAGTTAATTGCCGGCAGCGTTTGCTATATCGTCCTTGATGATGAGAGGCGAATGTATCCGAGCTGCTGAGTCTGAGAGAAAGTTCCTATTGTCTCTTTGTTCAACAGGAAGGAGGATTACCATATATGTGACTCCAGATTGCGCGAAATTTACGTCTGTCTTGTATTTAATAATTATACGACGCGTGTGTGTATAATATACGAAGATAACGTTGTCTTTTTTTTTTTCATAACAAAGATATAATTTTTATGGATGTTGTTCCTTGACGAGGGGGGTGAAATAACAAAGAGAGATATAACAATTGTAGATCCCCAATTTTCACGAACAAACAATTATATTGCCAAGGATTAAATAATAATTCTTTTCTTTTGCCTCATGCAGTTACTGTAAGCATTTACAATTAATATATGTGTGCGATATACATATATATCGTCTCTATTTCACCAAGGTTTTTTTTTTTTGAAAGTGATTACAAATCAAGTCAATTAGCAATTATTTCTCTTGAGCGAAGATCCGCTATAGTGATCTAAGAAATAAACATAAAAGATAAAACGTGGAATGTCGATTCGCATCGTTGTGCTTTTCTTTTTTGTTTTTTACTCGCGAGATCTTATTCTCCCTTTTCGAATTTTTTAATTCGCTTTTCGACCTCGAGCACAAAATTTTTTGCTGTACAAATTTCTAGTCTTACTACAGGCGGTGACATTCTCCTTGAAACATTTATCGATGATATATTCTCTATATTCTATTTTTTTATTAGACTACTTAGGCAGTATATAGATTGTATCTTCTATTCGGTTGTGCGTTTAAGTAATGCTTTCTTCTAACATTGCGACGCACGCGAGAGATTATTGACACGTCGCAAACATGCGATATTCATATATAAAAAAAAAAAAAAAAAAAAAAAAAAAAAGGGCAGATTCGCTGTTAAGCTGTGAAGTTACTGTGTGTCTTTTTTGTTTTCTTTTTATATAATGCCTGTGCCGCCGTCGTCATGAGATCGTGTATAATATGACATTCGTTTCGTCGCACGCGAATAACAAAACAATCTCTCATTTTCTCTCTTTCTCTCTCTCTCTCTCTCTCTCACGAGATCGATTCGCTCTCGGATGTCAAAAATATATTGCCGCACTCCCTTATACTGACACGAGCAATCTGCGGTGCATTACGTTACGTATCGCGAAACGAGAGTCGCAAAATATATTGCGCGTAATCATAACATTCGTTTCGCACTTTCGACATTCGCTTTTTCTCGATTGTTCTCGAGAACCCGCGGTAATGTAAAAAAAAAAAAAAAAGAAAAAAAAAGAGGAATGTTAACGTTTGTGACATAAATCGAGATTTGAGGAACCTACGTTGCACACGCGCGACTCACGTGCGATCTGTTGTTCCTTGTTCGAATCTAACCAAGAATTATTATGTCGAGTTTGATATGTATCAGAAGAAGGAATTAGTAATTGTAAATTACTAATAACATTTAATCGATAATAATAAAAAAAAAAAAGACAATTGCAATTTTAATCTGAGATGGAAGAGCTAGACGTTCTCGCGAATCTCATCTCGGTCGAAAAAAAAAAAAAAAAAAAAAAAAAAAAAAAAAAAAATACAGCGCGCATTTATCGTCTATATACTTTATTTTTCTTTTTTTATATATCTAGCACGGATTTGTGCTGCCGCCAGTGTAAAGTAACCAGGCCTATATACCTTTTTCGATCGGGTGAACGGACACGTCGAAATGCAAACACACTTAAATCCTACTTTTTACGATTTGCCACCGCGCCGCTCGAGCAGAACGAGATTTCCAAGAACTTACTAATGTAAATGGAAATTGTTTGCGGCAAAAAAAGTGGCAGTGGCACGGGTTTGCGGCAAATAAAAACGTTTGGAATGAACGAGATTTGAACGCGGGACAAATACAGACTGGACACGTCACGAGGACTGACGATGGCTCGCGATAGTTTTCCACGTTTAAACGTTTCAGATTTTACGAAAGACGGTGTCGATTACGAAATAATAATCTCACACATGTGTGTATATATAAATGATAAGTAGTAAGATAGTTGACGAAGTTGACTGAACAACGTTGATTGCGTTGGTTTATAAATTAAACATAATGACGTGTATATAATTAATATATATATATGTATATATATTTAATATCTTAAATACAAGTAATTGAAAAAAAGCGAGATTTTTAAATAAAACTTCAGTCAAACAGAATCATCGTGTCTTTCTTCTCGATTGAAAATACTTTATAAAATAAAGAAGAGAACCGGCCACATCTTCGCGCGTACAGCCACCTTATTCCGTAACTTGTAACGACAATCTCTTTTTTTTTTCTTTTTCGTTAACGTATGCTCGCAGCGCATGCGTTACACGACGTCATTACGTTAAAAGCTACAGAATAAGCTTGCCGAAGAACGAAGATCTTTCCGTCAATTGAAAGCTTCTTCGCGAACGTAAACGTCAAAGAGATTCGATTGACATTTACGACCGGGTAATGAACAGAAAACAGCTCCCCGAAAACGTTAAAGGTCGAGCTTTTACGTTTTAATTTTTTTTTTTTTTACGAGCGTTGAGGGTTAATCGACGATAAGAACCACACTGAACACGAGTCCCGACAGCAAGGAAGAGGCGCGTTGAAACACATCGTAGATACGCGTGATTTTTACCTTACTGGCGACACCACAACGAACCGTTCTTTTTGTTTATTGGCACCGAGACGACGGTATCCGCAGAACCGTCCCCGATATTATCACAATATAAAATATAAACAAAGTAGAACGGGAAAATGGGGAGGGGGGAGGGGCGAGGGAGCGGTAAGGAAAAGTTACAGATCGACATTGTGTTCTCGTGTCTAGATCTCGGTGTCCTTGCCGTATTTCTCGGTGTCCTTGCTAAATTTATCGATATCCGGATATATCGGCATTTCCAAGGTGCTGGGCGCCGACGGCATCGACGTCGGCGAGGCGCCGCTGCTGCTGCCGCCGAACTGTAATCGGCGACTGTATTCCTGCAGCACTTCGGTGAACATCATGAGATTCATGTTCTGGCCCAGTAGACAAAGTAAAAGAAAATCACCGACCTGAAATTTTTAATCGATTGTCCAATTAAATCTGAACAAAAAATAGAATTTCAGTTGATCTAAAAGAATGCAATTAAATGTCGGAAAAAAAATTAATAATAATAAAAACATCGTCCCGTTATTTCTCACAAGTCGTCAAAGTTCATCAAACCGTTTTGAATAATTCGAAAGAATCTTACTTGTGTTTTTCGGATGAGCGCGCTAGCCGAGGCCGAGGTGCCGAATTTGTAGCGCCTCCTGATGATCGTCTCGCGTATGCTGGGCATCAGCACAATGACGATGCTGTACAGCATTGCCAGACCGGACATAACCGCAAGGATGATGAACCAGAACCATAACAGAATGTAGATCTTCTCGTTGAGAATGTTGAGCGCGAGCACGCAGAGAGCGTCGTATTTCTGGACCGAGCCAGAAGAACCGTACTTGTGGAAAGTACACTTGGTTACGCGCGGGAATATCGCGATCATCGGGTCGAAGCGTTGTTCCTGATTCATGTTGCTGAATTTGATCACCTCCGTGCCGTACGTCAAGAACGCACCGCCCAGGAAGGTATCCACGAAGAATATGTTGCCAACCTGAGAGGGATAGAGGCCAAGTATATGTACGCGCGTATACTTTGACGGACAAGAGAAGTCGAGTGTGAATCTCAACGACAAAAATTAGAAATAACACGAAAATTTTTAACGTCAAAGGCGTTTTTATAATACAACGCGCGTGGGCAATACTCACAGTGTTGACAAAGTTGAGAGCCTCGCAGAAGAAGTATCCGGCGGCGTAACTGTTGTGCAAATGCAAAGTCTCGATCAAGTACTGAACAAGTCGGTCAATTTTTGCCTGTCGCTCCTGTTTGGTCTCGATTATTGCGCCTCTCATGCCCTCGGTAATTATCCTGATCTTCCCGTCTTCCCACTGTTTCCACATCCAATGCGGCATGTAGAAGAGTATGCCTTGGAAGAAGAGCATGAACGGCACCCATTGGTAGTACGAGTGGTACGTCTTCGCGCCTTCGGAATCGTTGCCCAGACCCGGATGAGCCACGTGCGTGCCCACAGGTTTGGCGAGATTCCCCGGCAACGTGAACGTGTACGTGATCCAGCAATACGTGTTGATCACCGCGCCCACCGAGTTGTCAGACATACAGTTAATCGGTTCTCCTGTGCAAGTAAACAAATTATTGTAAACAAGATAAAAACAAAAAGACGCTCGTTAATTACATTAGAAACAAAATTAATGAAAATTGGATAATTTATTAAAAAATTAAGTTTCTTCTCGACTCTCGTCACTTTTCCTCAGCTGCAATAATTTAAGATCAATTCAAGCAACGGGAAAATAACAAAAACTAAAGAAAGAGAATAATTGAAAAATTATATATATATTTATTTAAATCACAATATATTTAAATTAAATAATTTATAGAGAGAAAAAGAAAAGAAACAGGTCGTGCAAAATTGGAGCCATTTTGTATATCTTCCTCGCGCGTCTATCAGCATCACTCTTCTTGCGAACGCGTTGTCACCAGAGTAATTCCGCGGCATTACCGCGTTCTCAACACATCTTAATCCCTCGCGTAATTAGCGAACGTCGAGGAGACGGCGTTATCACACGTTCACGACGGAAATAACTTTTTTTTTTTTTTTTTTTTTTTTTTGCGCAAGACACGTTGCAAACGAGTCGGATGTTGCGGTATCGCTGCTTGGGAGAGACGGGAGCTACCTCGAAACCCGATATCGAGTATCATTCTTGTACCCGGGGCTTGACGAAGAGAGTCGCTGATGGGTCTTTTGACGGTGACGCAAGCGTTAAATTCGCGCCGCGCGTATTGTTATTAAATCTCGCGCGGATTGATAATAAATTCAAGTTTCTTTTTTTTTATTATTATTATTTTTGGCAATACGTTTCCTCATGTATTTTCTCGCAAACTGGCAATTGAAAAAAATTAACAAAAAAACTTATTAGCGTACGCGGTTGTCTCGTAGAATTTATGAGGAAAAAAAAATGAAAACTGAAAAAGATGAACCTGAAATACCCGCGTACCATAGATGAAGGCCAGTAAACGCAGACGTTGGTGTGTGTGAACGTTTCTTCTTTTTTTTTATTGTTTGCAGTTTTTTCGAAACATTAAATAAGAAAAAACGTGTTTCTTACCACACAATACATTTGTGTTTATTAACTTCGGTTGGCTTTCACGTGTACACGTATCTCGGATCTTTTCTACACGGAGCCATCAATTAATATTTTTTTCATTACTCCAAAACAATTGCATTGACAAAACGACAGAGAGCAAACAGCGAGTTAGAGCGGAGACGGGATCGAGTGTCTATGATCTCAATGGCGAAATTGTCTCGAGCACACAGCTGGGACACGTATGCGGCATCAGTCGCTCGGCATAGAGACCAGATGTTTCGCATCGCGGCTATGATAAGGCAATAAAATTATACAACGGCTCACTGAGAAGCAATGCGCAAAGAGATATATTACGTGGCAGTTACAACTGGAGCTTCAATTAAAATCTCGTAGCAAACAAACGTCGAGAGTAAACATCTCATTGTTTAATCGATTTTTTTTTTTAAGTCTTATATTTTTGTTTCAATTTTCAATTAGCTCATTTAGACAGCGATAAATTTTCGTGCAACAACGATGTAAATAAAAAAAAAAAATTAAAATCTTCTTCATTCACAATCGTTTTAACAATCCATCAGTCGGCGAAGAGCAAACACACGTGCGTCTCTTTAGACTCGCAATCACATTCTACGTAATTACGCCACACATCTCATCTGCTTATGACTTGGCGTAATAAAAAAAAATCCATTCGTCATTAATCACACCGCGCGCGCGAGAGCGACCTCGATTCGCCGTCAATCTTATAAAACGGAGGAACGAGCGACGCTTCAAACAGGCGCGCATCGAGGCGCACAGGCGGCGAGCGAGGGCGCGCGCGGACGTGCACTTCTAATCAGCGCGCGCGGTTGGTCGCGCATTGTGTCGCCGTATGTGTACACATATATATACATATATATAGGACGTGTAACGATAAAAGAGCGGCCGTTTAAAATCCATGTCGGAGTACCCGGTCTACGCGCAAACATACATCCGTCCGAGGATGTAACGCGACACCGGTATATACACAACAATCTCCCGTTCCGGAGTTCCCTAATTACGACCGGCTGCGCCCACTGGCTTACGATTACGATGCAAGTGGCGCAGTTGATCCTCGACCCGACGGTGGCGACGTAACCTCCCCCTCCGATGGATTGAACAATTTTCATTATCGCGTCTATTTTAAGCGCGCACGTTGTTTCGCGAATGAATGTCGCCAATTTACTCTTCTATTTTTTTCTTCTTTCGACGTGCACAGCGTTTCAAACACTCCTCCCCTCCCCCCTGCCGTTGGTGATTCTTTACGATTTTTTTTCCGTTCTATTTCTTCGCGTAAGAAATTTTTGTTTATTTATTTAAAATAATACGTTTTATTGCCTTTATCTTCAGAATCTTCCCCTCTATATTTTTCCTTCTATCATGATTGTCTTATCGTCGCTTTAATTGACAATTGTTGTTATAATCGCGTTTATTTCGTCTCGAAGAGCTACGTGATCTGAAAGCGCGCGAAGGATATTTTTCCCCGCACGTTACATTATCCCGGAATCTCTTTCATTCTCAAGGACAATGTCTAGAATTCTTTCTTTCTCTCTTTCTTTTTCTCTCGAACGTGAAACGCGAAAGAGAAACGGAAAGATGCCTCACCTATCAAGCTGCTGGTACTGACGATGATGCAGCTGAGGAACAGCATGGCCGCTGTGGTTCTGTAATGCATTCTGAAGACCATGTTGTCGGTGATGGCCCTGTCGATCAGGTGTCGCACCTTCACAAAATGGGCGATCGACGCCGCCAAGTTGAAAATCGCCATTTTCGTTTAAAATCTGTGACAAAAAAAAAGAAAACATTTGTCGTCACACGAATTACACGAGCTACTGTCGTCGTAAAATTAACTCTAATAAAATACGATGTTTTCTTCTCGCGTTGCTCGAGTAACGCTCGAGAATGTTTTTTCTCGACTCGAGTTGCAGCACATCTCGAGTAACAAAACTTCTTCGAGTTTCTTCAACCGCGACATCCTCGAACAACCATCCAAACCTTGAAGATTTGTTTGTATTGCATAAAAAAAAAAAAAAAAAAAAAAAAAATACAAGCGCAAAAGTGCGTGCGGTGTGCCACCACCGTTCAGTCGGCGCGTTTCCCTAATGTGGGTAATTTGAAGAGCGCGATTTTCTCTCATTGATTCATCCGTGAGAGAGGAAACATTAGCATTCTTATCGCACAAGTCGGTAATTTATAGTGACTCAGTCGCGTCAAAGGTGCTGCTCGTTCGGAAACGGGACGAGGAGTCGCTCGAGTTTCTCTCCTCGCGTTGCAACGCATCGCGTCGGAAATTACCTTGCGATTAATTCAGACACGAGCAGCGACAGACAGACGTTTCTCTGTGTATCGGGCTACATTTCGCCGCGACGTAGATCGTTAATCTTATCTTTGCTGGCAATGTGGTCGTTTCGCGTCGTTTGAGGGAATATTAATCGAAACGTCGCGAGAGAGATGGAAAGGAGGACTTTTCGCGCGAGACGAATCTCCAATTGGAGATTGCGAAACTTGACTTTGTTCGATCCGAAATAATCATCCGCTAAAATCCGGATCCGCGGAATCAAACTTCCAAGACAAACAAATTTTTAACGAGGATGCGAGCGCAGGATTGTTCCGCGAACGTGGCTCTTTGTCTGCGGGCGACGAGCCACGTGATGGCTCACTTCGTTCTCCCGATATTCGTGTAACGCGGAGCGTTTCACTTACCACGTAATAATAAAAAAAAAAAAAAAAAGCGAAAGCTGTTCTATATATCCTTGACGTGTTCAGGAAAATCGACGCGCGACTGACTGCAGACGACGATTCTCGTCGAGATTCCCTTTTGGGGAAGACCCCTCGGGACCCCGCTCTCGCCACGAGAGAGGGATGTGTTGTCCCGGACACCCCCCGATGCCGTACCAATGGTGAAGTCGCGCGCGCGGGGCCGGAAGCAGATGTGCAGCACCGCGCACACAGGGGGATCGATACGGAGAGAGAGGGAGAGAGAGACAGACAGAAGAAGCCCCGTTTTCTAAGCGCGCACACAACCCATAGGCTTGTGTTCTCTCGCTGCTGGGAAACAAAGCCTCCGACGACGAGACCGGAATTGCCCATGTCCCTCAACCCCCCTACGCTTCTCGCTACCTCGTCCTCGTTTTCGCCTCGTCGTCGAATTTCTGCGAAACGACACGTGCTCTTTCTCTCTCGCTCAGCCAACCGGCGAATCGGTTATTTTGCAGAAGTCAAAGAGGAAACAAATCGAGGTTTGTTGTCCGCGTCGCGAATACTTTAGAACGTTGTACGCGCGTGAACTTGAAAAACTGCAAGGACGAGATGGTTGCGACGGAAAAAAAAATAAGTCTCACAACTCGAAAATACATTATGCGATTTTTAATTGCCGTTACGTGCACATAATTTTGTAATTAGACGCGTCCGTTTCGCGCTAATTTGCGCGCATTTAGAGTGAGAGAGAGAGAGAGAGAGAGAGAGAACTCGTCATCATTCCTCTCTGCGGTCTCGTGCACGGAAAGTTATATATTTGTGTTTTAAAACGTAAATGATGTAATCCCGCCGCTCGGCGTCGCGATCAAACAATGAATGGAGTAGTGATATTAACCACTGTTACATTAATAACAATTATTATTAGCGTTATTACCACGAGCGGAGAATAATTGCGTATCGAGAGCTGCAGATATGCATTATCAAGCGCGATAGTACGTTCCGGCGCATGATTCAAGGGCGAGAGCTCGTAAGTCCATTTTCTCTGTCTCTGTTTCTGCGTGTCTCTCTCTCTCTCTCTTTCTTTCCCCTCTCTCTCCGTTGGAATTTTATTAATTAATTGAAAGGACGTGTTGGGGAGCACGCGTGTCGCGAAAGATCGATCGCGCGAGGACGCGAGTTCTCACCGGGGAGAATCGCGTGCGCGCGGGACAAGATTAGCGGTGTGACAGAAAAAGCGTCGACGTATGACGCGCGTGACAAGAAAGTTAGTCACTTGGTAAACAAAAGACTTTCCACACACTCGCGCAAAACGGATGTTTAACGAGAACCTCGATAAAAATTTCATGCCTCCATGTTTAAGATTCAAACAAATTTCAAGAAAACGCAGTAGTTTTTTAGATCTTGGTGTTGTAATCGGAGACGATTTGAGAAAAAAAAATGCGCGCAGGGAAATTATTGTGTCGCGGTCGAATGCCGCTTTGTTTCATAATTCTCGGTCAAGGCGGACGTTTTACTGATGCTGATGCAACGTCACGTAACGATATAATCAGAAGATCGAGTTTATTAACCTACTTATTATCAAATCAAAGTGTGTTCCGGTTTGTCCAAACTCCGCTCCGAAATCGAAGGACTTTGCGTCAAGGAAGTCGGAAGACTTAAAAAAAAAAAAAAAAAAATTTTAAAGAAAGTTTTCTAACGAACACTTTTGTCCGATAAGACAAAACTGTTCTTTGCGCTCGAAATTTCTTTGTAAAGAAATTTCGAAATTTAGCCGTGAATTTTTTTTAGCTTGCGTGTCTTCCGCTTCGGCAAGGCGCTAACTCAACATGTACACACGTGTAATAAACGTGCAACGTGTGAAATTTCAAACCGTCAGACGAGACTCGGCCGCAAGAATCGATTCCGGGTGAAGAACACAAATTTCGCGTATATTCACTTTGTTCTGGTTTTTGTCGCAAGCCAAATCTTGAAAGGGAACGAAAGAGAGACGAGAGTTATGAGATTTTTAATTATATGAAACTAATCAAATACGTGTAACTAACTTCTTATCTTTTGTTTTTGAAACAACTGGCTTTTCTTCGATTATATCGCCTTCTTCGATTATCGAGTTTTCGTTTCTTCTTCGAAACAACGAGCGATAACAACAACAACAGAAACTATGGGAAAGTGACGGGAAATGTTCAGATTTCACTTGTGCGTTTTCTCAAAGTCTCGGGAATCTTCGAGCACCCTCATTCTTTTGCCACACAATTCCCCGAGACATTCCAAAGGCGGAGGAACCGGCCGTCGTTAAACCAGTTGCCGGCCGCTTTCCTGAGTGGACAAGAAGGCGGTGGAGGAAAGGAGGGAGGGGGGAAGGAGAGGCGAGTAGAACTACGTGAGTGACCGATGACGACGTCGGCGACGACCACGATGAGAGAGGCCGATACCCTTTTATATACATGTTCTCGCCTTGATTAATCATATTTCTCGAGCAACTGGACGCGACATGTGCTACATTCGACATGGCGAACGCATATTGAACAATATTTCTCGGAATTGCGCAATTTCCGCGCGCTTTCCATCCGAAGCGGCATCGTGTGTCGAGACGATCGTTAAAAAAAAAAAAAAAAAAAAAAAAAAAAAAAAAAAAAAAAAAAAAAAAAAAAAAAAAAAAAAAAAAAACAATTGTAAATCAATTATTCGCTATTTGACTTTATTTCGTCGTTTTTGTCGTTCACTTTTTTTTAATACGCTTGTTATCGCATTGGGAATTGGATTTTATACTCATTAAATTGTGAGGAGAACTTTTCTAACTCAAGGTAGTATTATAGTCTAGTAAACCCAAACGCACACACACCTGGAGAATGATTTTACGGCGTTGCACAATCGTACGTACTCGCAGTGAAAAGAGGTTTACGTTCTATCAGGCCACGGCAATAAATCCGCCGTAAACGCCGAGAGAGGGATTTTGTCGTCATCGCAGTCGCTTCTTTTCTAATGGCTAGAAGGTTCGGTTGTTCTTTTTATGCCGGACAACGAAATACTCACGCAAGCGTCAGCCGACTCCAAAAAAAAAAAAAAAAGAAAAAGAAAAAGCAAAACGTTTATGCATGCAGTTATCTTTTGATAATTTTTTGCACCATCGGGCATAAAAGATTACAAGGCACTTGACCATATAAAACACAATGTGTGTAAAATTTATTTACAGCCGTGTATACAAGCTCAACATGAACAACAACTTGAAAAATTTCAAATAGGAATGTTGGTTGAATTATTTTTTTACCCACTGAAGATGACTACAAATACAGTCGAAACGTTTGGGGAAACTTTGTCGTTTTGATTTTACACCTCCATGCAAAAAAAAAAACATCCAGCAACTAGTCCAGATACGCCCTGTCTTACCAAAATTGAATAAAATTTATTTGTTAATCTCCTGTAACGAAATTAATATTGGACGATTTGATCGAAAATTCGCGCGAGATATTGGATGGACGTTACGTAGCTCATCTCGGTAGCGAGATGCGACGCGAGGTGTCGTAAAAATCGACGATATATACGCGACCGTGGTTTTTCGACTTGGTGGTTTTCTTCTCACGACCTCCGCGGTCCGATCTCTCGCGTACGAATTGTCCGTATCGGGTTACGGATGCAGAAAACAGGTTTGGGATCGCGCGCGCGGATACCGCGCCGCTCGCCGGCCGGCCGGGTCGGTCGCGTCGCTCCGAGAGTTCGATAAAGAATCGAGATACTAAATACACGATCACGAAAAAACGCTCTTTGTCCACGACGCGGGGTCTTACCCCGGATCGAAGACGCGCGTCACGGTTTTGTTCATTTTTTTTTCTTTTTTTCAATCGTCGAGAGAGGATCGAAAGTCGATCCTCGTGGCGTCGTCGCTAACGACGACTTTCGATAGGCGCGAAACGGAATTCCGTTTCGATATTCGCACACGGCGGTGTCAACAGGTAATAGAGACACGAGAGATTTATACACGCGAGTGATGTAGGAACTCGAGAGCGATTTGTAGGTCAGAACAGTCTCGCGCGGGAGGAGAAGGGGCGATAACGTGCGGTCGCGTAACGAGATTTACGTGCGTACACGGACGACTAATAACGGTTGCTAATGCGAGAGAGACAGCGTATGTAATTGGAACGTGATTTATGTACTCGAATGTTGTACTCACAGCCGCGAGTTGTGTACGGGCGTTCGAGATACGTGGACGCCGCCGCCGCCGCACGCGATTACACGGGATTGAAATGTCATCAGGTACGCGGCGACACAACCGGATTATTAGATTATCCCCGATGTATTTCACATTCATAAAAGCGTTACTCGCGCAAGTAACGCGCGCCGTATCTTTTTACATTATCGAGTGGCATTTCGCGCAGTCTTTCGTGTCGTGAGATCTCACGACTTGCGGCGATTTTATTTGAATAATACATCGCGAGAAACTGATTCAAGGGAGATTTCTCTGAAGTCAAATCAGCTTTGATTATCCGCGCGTGAATCACGCAGATTCCCAGATCGCGTCGATATAATAGCGAAGAAGCATATTTCAGGCGTGAACCATCTTCGGTTTATTTTTTCTTTTCTTTTCTTTCAGAGATTAACGCTTCGATTTCTTTTAAAGACCTCGTTTCCTTCTCACGTGTAACAATCACGCGTGATTAATAAGCGAGAGAAACTTACAACGAGATTTAATGGCGCGAGAGATTTTCCTTTCATTCACCCGGAGAGAGGAAGACTTGTAATCGCAATCGAACGCACGGTCGATCGATCGAGCGATACAATGAAGCCGGGAGAGTGAAGGGTGCGCACGTATTTCGTTCGCGAATGTCGCGGGAACGTTCGAGTGAAAGGCGAGAGAACTCTCGCAATGTTGCAAATGTTATAAATTTTATCTTTTTCACGTTTTAAAGAATTTTCAGCGAAGCGGATCCTACTCGGACGAAGAGACGAATTTGTTGTTAATAAACTATTAACGCAACAACGCGGCCGGAGATTACGCGGCCGCGTTTTTCAATCAACGATAATTGCGCGCGGCTCGACGCAAAATGGGAAAACGAGGCCGCAGGAATTATGTTAATTATAGCCGCCTATGTAGCCGAATTGTGTTCGATCGCGTTGCGTAACGCGACGTTGAGCGAAAAAAAAAAAAAAAAAATACTCGGCATCTGCGCGAGAACAAACGATGTCTGACTGAGGCCCGAGATTCGTCATTGTTTCGAGAGATCTTTCGTACGCCTCGCGGCGTTTGTTCCATTTTTTTTTTTTTTTTTTTTTTTTTTTTTTTTTTTTACAGAGTTCGATAGAGACACGCACGTCCGCGTGTAAAAACGGTAAAAATTGATGACGATTCGAGGAGGAGGTTAACAGCCTCTCTCTGTCACGTGTGTTTCTCAGGCTCGTCGTGTGATACAACGTCGATGAGAGGACAATTTAATGCGAGATGACATATTCACATCGACGTACGCGTTGAAGTCGCTAACTCGCGTTGTGTGTAATGAAATATATATTTCTGCGTAGCCACGAGAGATAAGTAACAAAATCATTATTTCGAAGTTGATTCTCGAGACGATTACAATTTTATAATACAACAAAGAGACAAGATTCTGAAAGTTAAACTAAGAATCAAATTGGTCAATAAGAGCCGACGCAGGATGTTTTTGCGGAAAGAATGAATGAATAAATATATATATGTATGTATGTATATATTTAAAATTTTTCAGTGTAAATTATACCACTGAATTTGAATTGCCTTGCCATGGAAAGCCGAAGATTCCAGGTTCGACTCCTGGCCGAGGTGTTTTTTTTGCAATTAATTATATATTAATTATATATTAATTTATTAATTTAGGTAGGGGAATAAACCGGAGATTTCTTATATACGCGTACGGTGACCATACGCCTTATATATAAGAGGACAGTCCTTTATTTTGTTGCTTTGTTCTTTACATTTATTTTTTTTCTAAAATGGCCATTTTTTGTCCCTTATTTTATAAAATGAAACCTGCCAACGTAAATAGGTTAAAATTTTTTAATATTTTACAAATATAAATACGTATCTTTTAAAATATTATTAAAAATCATTAAATTTTTTTTATATGTCTTCCTAGATCTTCTAACGCTTCTGAATCTAACTGAACGAGTATTAATACATGGACTAGTGAAAAAATCCAATTCAAAATCAAAACATTAGAAGCATGCATTTATACCAAATGCAACTTTGACATAAACTGCATACAGTTTTATGAATTTTTAAAACACAAATCTGATTTATTAAAAAAAGTTAATTTTTGTAAAAAGTATCAAGATTAAATTTTTTTAAAGAAATAATATAATATTTTTATGATAATATATTTTTTTAATACTTATTAAGTAATATATTGTTTAAAATGCTACTTATATATATACTTATATTTAATAATTAATATTATAAAGCTTTTTAATTTTAGTCTAACAAATAAACCTGCTCTTTTTTATTGTGAAACAATTTCTAAGTTGTCCTTTATTTTCTTCAGAAAAAAAATATGGGATCGCCGTACATATACGTGATGCACAAATCCAGCATCCTATATGAATTACGAATTGAAAATTTTAATTCAAATTCGATGATATGATTTACACTGAAAAATTTAAATATATATATATATATTCATTCTTTCCGTAAAACATCCTGCGTCGGCTCTTATTGACAGATTTGATTCTTAATTTTAATTCAAAATTTTATCTTTATTGTTCACTCGATCTATTTTGTTTTCACGTGTGTCTTTTTACTCGCCGACCAATCAAATCGCGCGACACGCGATTTCCGGACCGGAGAAATCAAATCCCGCGTAATAATAATAATAATAAAAAAACGGCGCGTATCTCGCTTCGAGATTTGCGAGATTGATTCGTCGTTCTTTCTGCGTAACACCTTAGCGGCACTTTATTGACACTACCATCTCTCTCTCCCGTTGTAAGCGTGATGAAAAAGAGACTTTCAACACGTTTCTCTTGAAACACGAAGGCGTCAGATAATGCTGTGCACACACAATATATGTGTATCTCGACTTCTCGTCGTAATGCGCACAGCATCCTTCTTTTATCGTCGTTTTATCATGAAAGTTCGGAAAAGTGAGAAGCAATCTTATTCAACACGCTACACAGAAAATTGAATACGGTGTTTGTTTGTTGAGGAGGAACGCGAATGAGTCGTTAAAATAATCGTTACATAGTTTCAAATTATCGTTTGTTTAAATAATTGAATTTTGTTAGTCGAGACAACACGGTTTTCATTATCTTTCCACTGATTTGTCGAAAGTGCTTGTCTTGACGTGAAGTTTGAAGATGATAACCAAGTGTGCTGATAGAAAGATTTTATGTATTTACTTACGCGCTTACTATATTTATTTATGTGATGTAGTCGAGAGTCTGTCGAACATTGTTAAATGCCTGTAGCACCAACAAAAAAAAAAGGCAAATTTAATGACAGATAAGCAGAAGAAACCAAACAAACTTGTGAGGAAAAAACGTCAATTCTAAAAAAAAAAAAAAAAAAAAAAAAAAAAAAAAAAAAAAAAAAAAAAAAAAAAAAAAAAAAAAAAAAATTACGACCGTGTTACGGTCCCGTGATTTGCCGCTAATTTGTCGATGATGGTAGTATCAACAAACAACCTCGTTGTGACAAACACACACAGGTTTTGACGATCTCAAATTTATAGCCCAAACCGTTCATACTTGGTGAATCATTTGCTTATCGAGTATTTGCAGAGAAGTAAAAAAAAAAAAAAAAAAAAAAAAAAAAAAAAAAAAAAAAAAAAAAAAAAAAAAAA
>QVNV01004710.1:0-15173 GCA_014825455.1 Pseudomyrmex pallidus | reverse complement strand
TAAAATAATATCCAACTTATATAAAATCATATCTAACTTATATAAAATCATATCCAACTTATATAAAATCATATTCGATTTATATAAAAATTTATATGATCATACAAAATCACATCCGATCCACATATAATTTTATATGACCAGATGATTTTCCATTTTTTCTCGGGGCAATGAAAAATCCAAAGCGTCGAGGGATGAACTTTGCTTTGCGCGGAAAGTCGCAAATCCGTGTAAAGTCATATAATTATAGACCTAGTTCTGCATCCGAATGATATAGACCTCGCTTTGCGTGGAAAGTTGTATAGACCCATGTGGAACCTCTTCGCGTTAAAAAGCGTATGCGTGGAGAGGCAAAATGTGTTCCGCCTCCTCTTCGCGGGAAGGCTCCAGAATACTATAGACACATAAGTTTTGGGTTGAACTTCGCTTTGCGTGGAAAGTTGTGTAACCCATGTGAAACGATATAATTATAGACCTAGTTTCGCATTCGACGCATCAGACGATAGGGGAGGGGGATGGATCTTGCTTTCCGCAGAAAGTGAATTTGCAACTTTCCGCGCAAAGCAACGTCTAATTCCATTGTGTTTCAGATTTCTCACACTGAATAAAACTACTATATATATTATATTACATATTAATATATATATCATATAGAGTCGATTTTTTAGTCTATTAGTCGAATTAGTTATTATTAAAAAAAATTGTGTTACTCTCCCGAAGTCGAAGCGGTCACGCGCGCTTTATTTCTCGCGTCAAACACAATTTATGTGTAAAATTTCAGGTCGATCGGGATCGTTCCCTTAATTTCTTCGGATCGGTTTTGTTCGCGGACGTGGTCGGAACATACATATATAGGTAACGCGTATTTGCGGTTTCGTGAAAGCTAGTTTAATATGACACGGATATGCGCGCGCGAGAAGAATTCATAAAATTTAAAAGCGCGCCGCGTTTCGAGTCTCGGGCGCCCCGCGCGCCGCAATATCGCGCGGAATTCACAACTACGTGCAAAGAGAGAGAAAGAGAGAGATAGAACACGTCCGTCGGAAACGAAAGACTAAGGAAAGCGATCGTTATTCCGCCGACTGTGTTTACCAGATATCTCTTAAATCTTATAAACGCGGAGAGAGACGATCGTCTAACTATCTGGCTGTAAAACCGTAGCGAAAAGCGCCTCGCTTAACGATCGTCGTCGTGCATCGCGATGAAAAGACGACGACATAGGATTACTTACGGGACAAGAGCTTCACATTTGAACTTTTGTAATGCTCGCGTCAGCGCGCGAACATCGAAATAAAAATCGGAAATTACGCCAGCAAGAAGGAAAGCGTAAGCGTTTTCTTTCTCCGTTTTATAGCGAGCTGCACGTGTGCGATATATATTTTATATAACATGGAAGATAAAACGCGTCGATAAAGATAAAAAAAAAAAAAAAATATTCTCGACACTTGATCCGGTGTTGATTTGAGCTCATAAGTGATACAAGAACTTGAATGTAATAATTACAAATATCTATAAATATCAACTATACATATTTTATAAATTTACAACGCGTTAATTTACTTAATAGATTAACTTAAAAACATTTGCGATATCGCGAGTGAAGATTCGCCAACAACGAGATAAGCAATTTAAAAACATGCTACCCTCGTTGATTGCTTAATGAACGTCGCGTATTGAGGCTCGAAACAGCTCGGTTAAGTAATATGAACTCGCTGAGAAAAAAAGAAAAAAGTATTCAAGAGAAACAAAAAGAGAAAAAGAGGCCGTATATATACATGCGCATACATTTCTGTCCGCCATTCTTTCTCCTGGTTCTCTCTCTCGTACAGAGAGTCGGATGCACTCCTCCGAGCGTATGATCTCTGAAGTGGATCCTGTTGCATTCAACGCGTTGTGAAATAGTACATAGGCGTCCCTATGTGCCGCGACGAGAATATGTACGTACACGTACGTGGATACGTACCGGGTGTATCTGCAACATTCGCGCGAGCGCGACGAGCCGGTCGTCGTCGTCGTCGTCGTCGGCGCGGCAGGCTTTCACGAATCTCACGGAGAGCATTCGAGGGGACACTCGATCGAAAAGTACCTCCTTGTAACATCGTCGACCTCTCCTTCTCCCTTCCTCCCCCGTTTATCCCCTGACTGACTTTCCACCTCGCTCTCTCCGAGACGAGAATTCCCGATGGGATTTAGTTAGTCGTGTAGATTTTATGCAGGCAACTATCCGTGCAATTGCGCTTTCGCAGTACGGCGTGTTTGAAGTACGGATTCGTATGGAAAGCGCGAGAAAAAAAAAAAAAAAAAAAAAAAAAAAAAAAAAAAAAAACAGAAATGTAACGATATCAAAAAAACGAGAGATGCTACGAGAGATACGGGGAGAAATATCGAAAAACGAAAGATATACTGCGGAGTCGTCGTCATCGATCTGACGAAAGTGAAATTATGAAACAATTAACACACTGGAGTTCGCCACCTTGTGAAAAAAAAAAAAAGTTTCATTCGATGACTCTGTACGTTAAATATTGTTTCCGCGAATGTTAGTTCTCCTTTAAAACTTCCTTTTTTTTTTTTTTTTTCAGAGCCAAGCGCCTCTGATTTATTACCGTGTGAATTCTTTCGGAATCGCGAAACAATAGTTGGTTTATCGCGAAATTACGAGTTCTTGGCGATGGATCGCACTTATACTTTTCGTCGGCGATTAATTATATCGGCGCGCATTTATGCCGGTCGCGCGATGTTTTACCGCGCCGCGCTGCAAATATTTCCTTCCGGGCTCGCGAGTAAACAAGGTTATAAAGGTAATAGGATTCGTAATGACGTATGTTCGAGATGCGCAAATACATACCACGGTCAATTAGAAAATCCTGCATAATTTATATATCGCTCGCAAATTGATTTTAGACGCACTCGGCGCTTTTTAGTGTCAATTTATTTTACGATTTTCTAAATTTATATCTGTTATGTATACATAATATGAACAAATGCCAAGTTTTTGTGTTAAAAGATATTTGCAGGAGAAGAAAATATAAAATCTATCTTTTATACGTGAACAATTATCATATTTTACATGCATAATCGCACACAGACGAAAAGGTTTGCTGTAGAAGAGTAAGAAAATTACCATATAGTCAGCAAGAAAACATTCGCCAAGAGTCTATTTCTTTCGTTTGGCCAACAAAACGTTTTGTTGATGTTCGAAAGAAAAATTCTGAGTAGACTCGGCGAATTTTTCTTGCTGGTCTACTGTAACAGCAAAACTGTGTGTTTTTCGTGTATATTTTGACGTTTTATTGCAAACGGAATCTAGCTCCGTCTTTCGAGTTCGAAAACTTTCAGACCAACTCAAAACTCTTGGAAAAACAATACTTATCATTAAATGCCGAGGTTCGTGAGTCAACACTTTCACATCAACGTGGGCGGCGGCGCGATACCGTCCATTAAGGAGGAGTCGATGGTTTTCATTGCATTATCTCTCCCCGCGTAGCGTTAATCGACGAGATAAATTATTGGCATGCCGTCCATTCGTTTTCAATTACAGCGCGCCAAAAAAAAAAAAAAAAAAAAAAAGATAACCGCACCCCCAATAGAGAGATCGATAAAATTTCAATTCGTTCGTTATACAAAAACATATAAACGAACGTATGAAACCGCATTTCGATCTGCCAAACATTTTTTTCGGCTATTTTATTTCACGGTTATACGGAGCGCTTCCCTCACCAAAAAAAAAAAAAAAAAACGGAATACGTTATTTGTAGCACCCACGTTTTAGTAAAAATTTTCCGCAAAACTTTTTGTACGTAAAAATCTATTTTTAAACATTTATATGTTCGTGCGCGCGCATGTGTGTATCGTACATGTGCGTGTAACATTTTTGCTCTAATAAAATTTATATCATTTTCATATCGGCGCGAGTGTTGCGATAGTTATAAGTTCGCCTTCAGACTTTCGATTTTCCGCAACACCGACCAGCAAACTCCAGTTACATTTATACCTACTTAATCACCTTGTGTGATCGATATCCGCCGCTATATTGGCGAGTAAGCGAATCATCATTATTTCGGGATGCATAGAGAGAGAGAGAAAGATGGAGAGAGAGAGAGAGAGAATTTGAACGCGGATGTATTCGTTATGCATTAAACATGGGAATACATTTCGACGATGTTATGAACGATAAATTTCGACGTAACGAGCCCTGGTGGTTGCCACCAGTGTGCCAACATTGCCACGGCCACGTGGTCGCGTTATAGTAGCGCTCCTCAACGCGTGTCTATTAATTAATAATTCCTGTGTGTTGGGAAGTTGTTGCGCGCGCGTTTGCCAGTTTAGTTGTCTTGAGCCGTACCTACGCACTGCAGCGTGCCACGTGATCCAACAGTCGCTGAATTCTATGGACGCTATTATATCATCTTAATAATACACGCACACACACGTTGCTTATTTATCTACATGTCAGGGACATCGGAATCGATCTCGAACCCTGTCTCGGAAAAGTTTCGCGAAATATTCGTAATGAGACGAATGCGGGCGGCTTTTTTTCACAGCGACGACGACGACGACGACGACGTCCGCATAAACGCTGACTCACGAACGCATGTGCCAGGCATGCTTTTAATGGACTTTTCTACTTAGAGGCCAGTAAAATGCAACCGACATCTTTCCCGTAAAACTGCAACCTTCGCCTGAACATCGGTCGAGATAGAGAAAATGTAGGTGGACGCACGAAGACAAAGAAGCGATGCGAACAGGTGACATCAAAAGCTGTAGGGTATCCTAGTTTTGAAATTTTTTGCAAGAGAAAGAAAGGGAAAGAGAAAAACGCGTATATATATACACACACACACACACACACGTATATACATGAAAAATAATTAAATAATTGTACTGCAGTAATTTCGAAAAACGACATGAACTTGAAAAAAAAAAAAAAAAAACAGTTAAAAGTCTTTTAAATCAGATAAGATGGCAAATTGCGAAAATTGCCGAGCGCCGCGGCTTGCATATAATAATTGCATATAATTCACGAACGATAGATCGGGTTGTTGTTAATTGAAGTTTCGACATACATATATTGTTCTCACGCGACATGATACACGTACATATATGCGGTTCATTTGTTAACAGTTTCAACCAATTTGCATACGTATAAATTGTGAGAATACATTAGCGGAAAACACGAAGATGTGAAACAAGATATCGCTTCCTCTAATTAGAATTGCATCGCGCAGTTTTTAACTTTTGCGCTAGTAACTTTGCGAATCGCGCGTCGCGACGTGTATGTGTATAAAATTTTTCCACACTTTCGTCGTTCGCGAAAAGAGACTCGTTTTCTTCGTCAAGAAAAAGTAACGAGTAAAATCGCGGAACTACGGCGGGATAATTCCGGGATCAATTAATGTTTCCACGATCCCGAAAAGAAGTTAATTGAGATGAATGGAACGGCGCGCAGTAAGCGAGAAAGAGAGAGAGAGAGAGAATCGAAGAGAGTTCGCCGGTGGAAGTAAAGCACTTCGGATTGCCGAACCGATCGATGAAACGCATTAAAAAGATTTAGATTACGAATGGATATGGCGAGTCCGAAACTCCGACGCCACCGCGTCGAGCGACTTTTCAACGCAAGATAAATTTTAAGAGCGAACGTGTGACGTACGCGAAGGATTAAGCAAGTAACGACGACGGATGTAAAAGCGCGCCGGAACTACGTCTGTGTGTAGTTTTCGAGCAAGTTAACGCATCGCGCTGTCGTGATTTGCGTTAACGATCGCGACGACAAGAAGAATTTCTCGCAATTTGTTAAAATCCTTTTCGCTTGCGAAACTCGTCGTAAAAAATAAAAAAAATAAAAAAAATAAAAAAAAGTGTTACAAAAATACATATGGAACACTGAAATGATACGCTTTTCCTTTATGCGTAATATTCCTAGGCGCTCTCGTAAGAGAT
This sequence comes from Pseudomyrmex pallidus, assembly GCA_014825455.1. Lineage (NCBI taxonomy): Eukaryota > Metazoa > Arthropoda > Insecta > Hymenoptera > Formicidae > Pseudomyrmex > Pseudomyrmex pallidus. Next base: position 9,236 of record QVNV01004710.1, on the reverse strand, counting down.
AAATCCCGACCTCGTAAGTATTGCTTTGACGCAGAAATAATGCGCGCGTGAATATCCGTCCGACGCCATCCGCTTTACCCGGCAAATGGCAGAACATGATACCAAATCCATTAGTAACGCTGTCCGATAAAAGTATCCGACGTAGTTGCTGGATTTCCTAGCCTCTCTTTCTTTCTTCTCTCTCTCTCTCTCTCGGCATTACTCGGCATTATCCGACCGTATTACTTGGCATGCATATAAGACCGTGAAAAGAAAACCGTCTTTCGAAATTTTTCCCCGGGAGCGTTCGACTGCAAAATTTTACTGTACGTGTCACTAATCCTCGCGTTTCCCGGTAAGAGAGCCGCTGATCTATACCGACGTTGTAACCCTCTTGTAAATCCGAAGAGGAATTTATGGCCGGTAATAGCTCGCGCTGCCCTTTTCAACCCTAGTCTCGGTAACAAATTGTATTTCCCTTCGAATGAGATGGATTACGAAGCTCTTCCATTAAAGGCATCTCGCAACATTTCTTTCGCACACAATAATCTACACGAAATATGTACCGCGCAAAAAAAAAAAAAAATTCGACGAAGAATATTTGGAAATTTTTCGTATATACACATCTGGACGTTGCAAATTTTTAAATTAACAGAGAAAATGTTACACATTGCAAAGTTAAATAAAACTTCATTAAATTTGATTTACTCGAAGTAGAGGTAAGAAAAATAGTACCATCTGTCTCAATCTATCGTGATAAGAAAAATAAATCAGGTAATAAACAAACGCGAGAGAAACGCGTACATCGAGATGTGCTATATTATCTTTTGAATTTAAATGTAATATCTGGGAAAGATACATATTTTATTTCGGTGATATATTTTAAGATTTTGCTGTTTTTTACGTACATCGCACGCGAGTCCACGAGAGTTTTATCGTTACGACGATATGTCACGCCGCGATACGTATTGAATTTCGTGGAAACACAGTACTTCGCGCGCGCGCGCACACACACATACGTTTTAAGACAAAACCGACGGTATCGTACGTGTGTACAGCCAAGCGCCAAGACAACCGGGCAAAATATGTTACAAAATTCAAAGCGCGAACGAGAACGCCGCGTTATTGGAAAAATTGCTTTGGCTGGCGATTCCAAGTATTTCATGGCGAAATATTGCGCTCCACTTGTACACACACACACACACACACACAAGCACGATACAAAATTATTCGTATTATATCTCGGAGTAATATATGTCATCAGATAGAGTTTGCGAGTAACATTTATTTTTCTCATATATACATTGTACACATTGCTCAAATCCCCGCACAAACTTTATTTATTGCTCGGAAATAATTCAGCTTATAGATACGCGCGTTTTTTTTTTTCTTTTTAACGAGGGGAAAAAACAATCTTAAGTATCATTAGTCACGAAAATCTGAATTTGCGTTGAAGCGATAAATCGGGTAATTCGTCGCGATCCAAAGCAAACAGAGAGTACACAAACTCCCCTTTCTCAAGGAGTAACTCTCTTTTGATTAAGTCCCTTCTTTTACGATCGCGCAACCTTCGCGTGGCGTGGCGCGCGGCGGCGTGAACTTTGAACTTCGGAAACGCTTTATATACAAACCCGAAAATAAATCAATTTAGCGAGCGATACGATGGTTGCCTCGTAAATATTATTTCGCTACGAGCAAATGTTAAGTAAATGTTACGCAATTGTAATTAAATTTGCGCAAAGATATTGCGAAAAAAAAACTTTAATTTGCACAATCTGATCCTGTGTCAGTTATCAATTTCGCGAATACAGTCGTGTTTAATTTTTTATTCGCGATATACACGCGCGTAAAGTTTCATTAAAATGTATATTATTTAATATTACATCGTTCTCCGTAAGAGAAACGATTCGCTTCTCTTTCGAAAGATTGAACAGAATGTTATATGAATTTTATCCGTCCGAACCTATCAAGTTTCTTCCGAGAAAAATTGAACTCTAACATTCTTAATCGCGAACAAACTGATTGATGATGAAGAAGAACGCGCAAAAAAAAAAAAAAAAAAAAAAAAACGCAAAATCTAAAAAAATTGAAAAACTTATATGTGGAGAAAGATATTGTGCGGTGCATTTAAATTTTCCATCTTCTTGCGAAATTTGTACGTGTAAAACGCAAGAGAATAATCGATCTGCCTCATTTCTTGCAAATCGTTAATTAAATGACTTCGCGCGCGAAGAGTCACGGTTGTATTTTGCCCGCGTGTAATCGTCGAGCGAAAGGCCAGACGGTGTTAACCCTTTCTCGTGGCTATCGCGAGAAACGTAATCGCTATTTCATTGCTCTAACGAGCGCCTATATGTGTGTGTGTGAGTTATCTATCGAGCTAAAATACATGGTAAGCGGTGCGACATAGCAATTCGTAGCTACAGGGGATCACTATGATATCGCGCTCGGGGTGAATTGCGCTTGTGGTTAATGTTATGTATATATCGAATATACGTAATACCGACATTTAATGTAGTATTACGACTATTTACGCTCGCAACATGCGAGCGGTAATAAACAGAAACTGTGCGCATCGACATGCGCGTTGTCACTTATGTTTCTGCCGAATTTTCCGCGAATTTGATAGATGACCACTTCGTGGCCATTTTCCTATTCGCGGATATCGAACGCATTTGCAATTCAATAGAAACATAGCACCAATAAATAAACAAAAAAACACGCAGACTTAAGATCCTGTGCAGAATAAAATATTAGGAATAGGAATAAATATTAAATATTTAGAAATAAGAAATTGGGAATTATTTCTTTACAAAACGAAAAAATAGAATAAATTAATGCGTCATAAATTAAAAGATAAGAATTTGGAACAATCAATCTATTTTGTTCTCTTGTTTAATAAATTATAAAATAAAAATACAAATGTAGATATGAATTAAAAAATAAGAATTTGGAATAATTAATTTATTTTGTTCTCTTGTTTAATAAATTATAAAATAAATACATTTAGATATAAATTAAAAAATAAGAATTTGGAACAATTAATCTATTTTGTTCTCTCGTTTAATGTAACACTATTTCAAATTCCTCTTCTAATATTTAATATTCATTCCTAATATTTTCTCTATTGTGCGCAGAGCCTAAGACTGCCAAATATAAATGTATATTAATACACATTTTTTATTTCTACTTTCCTTTCTCTCTTTCTCTCTCTCTATATTATTGATTTATTCAGATATAAGTACGCGATAATATACTTCACAAATCTTCCGCGTGCATTTCAGTTCTTTGTAAACCGACTGAAATATTTTACGTGCGATTTCAGGACTTGCATATCGGATATACCATCAAATCGATCGCGAGATATATAATATCGTAATCTAGCTCTATAGGTACGGGCAGACGGAGAGAAATGCGCGGACTTTATCGGCCGCGGATTGTTATAAAGAACGAAGTCGAAGGCGGGATCTCTACCCTCTTCAGAAAACGATTACGCACGTGGTGATCGTGTCTGGTGGTCGGCAGCAAGTAAGGTCAGACCGACCTTACTTAATCTTGATTCACACGCGAGTAATTCTCGCGCGACCGAAGTTAGATCGGGTCAAGGTGCAGCCAGGGGGTGTTACTTGCATGCGCTTGCAGCTGGTCCCACAACGTGCATAACCGAGTCCGAGTTTTTGCAACGCACTTCTTAATCAAACCTCAGTCGCGGCTCTCTCTCTCTCTCTCTCTCTCTCTCTCTCCTAAATTATTTTCCTTGTTTTAGTTTTATTTTATGTACGTATTTAGGGAAGGCGCTTTAGGGAATATTCCCAGAGCGCCCTTTATACGAAGCAAAATTTAAATAAAACAAACATTCATTCATTCTCTCTCTCTCTCTCTCTTTCTTTCTCAAGCACTTTCCTAATTCCTTATATACGATTTTGTATCAAGATAGACTTGACATTTCGTGACACTTCTGCAAAAGAAGTCGTTTCAAAATTTAAAAAGCGCACAAAAGTAGTTTCATAAAAGTAAATATCTTGATTGTAAACATCAAATTTCGTAAACAAAATTGTGTGCTAGTTTTCTAGGATAAAGCTGGAGCTTCTAGGTTGAGCAGAGAAGCAAGTAAATATCTCAATAACCAAAATGTGTACGGACATATTGATGCCTGCATAAAGAAGCGCCGGAGCTTATTGCACTGCATACGCCGTTTGCGTTCGTCTACTTCGAGTGTTTTTTTTTTGTTTTTCTGCACCAAGTGCAAAAGTAAAATTATTAGATCCCTATTCTTTTTAGTCTACGTGGCAATTAGCATAGTGATTAATAAAAAGTAAGAGTTTTTTCAACATAAGTCATTAGTGTGTTTTTTGACTTTAATGTTCACATTGCTATTTTATTCATGACTTGTTAGTTATAAAAAAATATTTCAGCCAACATCGATACAGCTAGTTGGTCCACGTGCTCCAAAGTTCATTTGTTTCTGTCTGCGTAGAAACTCCCTTTTTTATTTTTTATTAAGTTACGTTTTATTTTTCATCACATTGTTAACAATATATTTTATGATTAATTTTCACAAGATGTTGAGTTTTTAGTTCTTGTTGAAAGCATATTTTACACGTAAGTATTACGTATTTTATAAATAAGAGGTAAAAACTTTAACAAAGATATGATTAATACATCTAATTCTATTGTTTTTTGAAAAATAACATATAATTCTTATTAGACAATTACCTCAACTTACCCCTCGGAATGCCCAACATATGTTTCATAGATGGGGCAAGTTGGGCCATTCTGACTTTTTTTCATTCAACATATATTTTTACCTATGTAACGCATCTTATCTTAAGAATCTATGAGTGCGCTTGAAAAAAGCTAGACGTGCTACTTTTTTAAAACAATTCTCATTAGTCTGTCTGTAATTGTGTAAAGATTTAAAATGGTTTGAATAAAAAGTGGTCCAATTAGCTCCGCTCTATCCTACTTGTATATATATATATTACATTTCCAGAGAAAAAAATGTGCCTGTTAAATTTAATTAAATTCAATTAATTACTCTACAATTAATTAAATTACTAAATCTATAATTAAGGAAACACAGGTCCGTAATTGAATTCAATGATTTTTGAGAGCACACAAAGAACCTTAAATTACAATTGTCAAACATCATCCTTTTAATGAGCAAAAGTCTCAAATATAATTTAGTTAATTACACAAGAACCCGGGGAGAATGTCTTCTAAGTCTGCAAATATCTTCTCTCAGTTTCCTCGATGTTTTCATTCGCGTGAGATAAATTATTCATAGCGTCAAACATCATAATATAAATATTTTTTTTACACCCACACGAACAAACTCGCGAGCGTACCAGAGCTGCATCAAAATGTGTCCATGAAAGAAACATCAACTTTATATGCGGTTGGTATTTCAGCTCGACGACGAAATCGCGCGGTATATATATAACGACAAAATGAAATAATTTATAAAACGACAAAGCTCCCGATGCATAGATTTTTTTATCTGTAATAAAAAAAAAAAAAAACGATCAATCATGATATTTTTTTTAGATGTGGAAACGGGCCAATATATTATATAAAAACGCCTCGAGTGTCAATTAACTGACACTCGCTCTTAGACATGTTTATTCAGGAGTTACTCGCCCGAGCACGTCAATATTATATCAAACGCTGTTCAAATATATGTCCATGTCGTATCGTTGATCGAAGCAGTAATAATACTATTTCCGACGAATAATACTATTTATAGCGACAATAATACTATTTCCGACGAGTCCGCCATGATACAATACTGTCTGTCATCGACGATTTCTCTCTCTTTCTTCCTTTCTCCGTCTCTCTCTCTCTCGTGATAACGAAAAGTAGAAAAACAAAATATAATATTCTTCCCGTTATTTTAGTCTCGTTACCTTATCTTGACACGTACCTAATTAGTATAGTCAGCAACTCGACCTTTCTTTTTCTCGTACAAGGAGTTTTTTAAATCATCGTGCGACCCGAAGCACGGAAAGGCTATTTTGTTGAAAAAAAAAAAAAAAAACGCTAAAGTGCCTTATTACCGTATTCTTTCTCCGTCTCGCAAACGCATGCGTCATAATTATATTTTTCTATTAGCATAATATGGACTTTTATGAAACGTGGTGTTATTGCTACATGATGTAGGCGGCTATATTACGATTGCGTAACACGCAAATCGCACCGCGAAGTTTGCTTTTCCTTAGGACGCGTAATTACAATTTATAATAGAGTATTACAGACAAAATCTTTCTTTCACAGCAAAACGCGTACCTATATATGTATTTATTCACACACACACACACAGACAGAGTGCACATAAATTATATCTTGCGCGCATATATACTTGCAATTTATTAATTATTAATGAAAGTTAATTACTTTTCTTATAAATGTGTAATGTAACAATAAAAGCGGTATTTCACGTTGTAATATGCACATTACTTGTGGGTAAAATGTGAGTTGTTGGGTGATGTATGTGTTGCTAAACTTCGAGACTGACTGTGTGTATATTCTTTATGAATTACTACCCGAAACTTGGAAACGTAGGAAAGGATATATACAATATGTGCACATCGGAGTAGCGGCGGCAACTGGCGGCGACTATACATGCATATTTAATGAGAATTAAGTTTCCCCGTGAGATTATATAAAATTAACTGTCACTCCTATCAGATTATCTCATTACGTATGTATTACAAATGACGTGTATGAATAAATGAATTTTCTCGACGAACTTATTACTTGCGGTAAGTTGCTCCAGGTAATTATTCGATCTCTTATTATTCGATACATTAGTACATAGTTTTTTTTTTTTTTTTTTTTGTCAGAAAACATTCAAATAAACATTCTTCCCGGATAAATATTTATTACTTGTTCTAAAGTAAATAATCACGATGAAAGTAAATAATTACGATATAACAACAATCTCGAAAGTCCGATAGATGAATATAGACAGCTTTCCTCTTTGTATTTGTTTTTTGATAAAAATAGACAAATGACAAGACAATAGAGACGTGTACAAATGACAAGACAATAGAGATATGTGCAGTTTGTAAACTCGTGGTGTGTTTTGCCGTTTTTTTGTCGTTCGCTTAGAAGTAGCGGAGGAATGCTTCACATGAGAAAAAAATGATGATGTTGAATCAACAGCATCAGTTTAATCGAAATATATTCTGTTGATGAGCAATATCACGCTACATGGGAAAAAAATGACGTTGATTCAACAGCATCAGTTTAATTGAAACATATTTCCGTTGATGCAACACCAATATTATTGCGCGCAGCAGACAGTTGCTTTAAGAAAAATCTAAACACATCAAATAAATCGCGTATGAAGATTGCGGGAGAAGAACTTAATAAGTCACATTTTTAAAGGAGAGCAATTTTAAAGTTCGAAACGCACGTGTATTTCTCTGTACACGTTTTAAAAAACTGCTTGTATCTCGGAATCTATCGATAATTTCTCTCCGTCTAACTGTGGATAATTAAAATACTCCATTTTTTTTAACTATCAAACACAATTTTAATATCAAAAAACAGAAAATCGAAAAAAAATTGACTTATCAAGTTCTTCTGTGAATGAATTATTTATTTTTGTGGCAGTCCGTGACGTTGAAAACTTCAATTGAAACAATTCAATTTTTGTCTGTGTGTGAGATTTTCCATATAATTTTTACGTTATTCAATTCTGCTCATACACCGCCGATGAAGATCCGAACGAAGGAATTGAAACGTTTTATAATGTTTTTGGAATTAAATAAAAAATCACTCACGCGCAAACATCTTGCGTTTTTTTGCTCGCGTTCGCTCAAGCATCTTATTTTAAAGATCGACAATATATTTTTGTCACTTTTATCTGTTTAAGTTGTGCATAGAAGAGAAATAACAATAAAACCCGTATTCAAATCGAGAGAGACTTTCCATGTATAAAAATGTGAAAACCTCCGCCGTCTTTTTCGTGATAAGCGCGCGACATTTATTCTCCTTTTTTTTTTTTTCGTAAGGTCTACCAGACGCCTGGCGACGTTGTGCGACACAATTTTTCATCGCGCAAAGCGGAAAAGCTCGGAAATAAAAAGGTATTAAGTCGCGAGGCAAAGTCGATCACATAGCGAGACCGCGGCACCAAAATCGCTCCCACTTTCCTTTGTATCCGGCGCATTATTACGACGACAGAGCTCTCCCCCACACGTCTGCGGATTGCATCGAAGAATCGAGGCGACGTCCCAATTCGCGAGCACAAGCTCTCCTCTCTGCGAGGAAATGCTTACGCTCAATTTTATATATATATATATATATATCGCGATCATAAAGAGGGTATAGAAGCGGTGGCTCGTACAGCGAGACAGGGAGAAATAAATGCGCGAGATAGAAAAATCACGAGGATAACATCATCGTGCTAACTATTCCGTTCCGTTCTCCGGTTAGTAAAGAGGTTTCTTTTCTCGTCATGCGCTCTTTTAAATATTTGAAACATTTTATCAAGACAAAACGCGAGACGCGAACACGATTATCTGGTTTTATTCACTGCTCAGATCTGTGACGTCATTTCTGTATGACGTAAATCGCGATTAATCCGCTCGTACGTAGAAAAACTGTCCGATGAAGATGTGGAACACCGCACTCTGTGTGCGCACTCGTGAATAATTAATTCACTGATTTATTAAACTTGTGAATACATACAATGAGTGAGTGTGTGAATAAGAGAGAAAGAGAGAGAGAGAGAGAGAGAGAACAACGGTGTCTTCGGAAATGCAAATCTCATGTTCTTTCGGGAGCGACACAAGCGCAAAGAGAGACTTCTCGCACCAACGCAGAGAGATGTCACGGCGATTGTGGTCCGAGAGACTTCTCTTCTACTGTTTCGTCTTATGAATCATCAAGAAGTAGGCTTGATAGTGCAAACAAAGCGCAAATATGTGTGGAAGCAAGATGGAAGCAAATGCACTTTTGTAACGTGATTCGATCCGTTCACTTAAGCATAATTATATATTTATTCGAATAAACTTTTAAGGCTCGTGAAAATTAAATTTAGGAAATAAGGCCAATACGAGCCGTTCCCAGGATGTTGTGCAGAAACAAATATATATGTATATACACATATATGTGAAATTGAGGTGTAAATTTTTTACACGTGAGTTTTGAATTGAAATTTGGCACGGAAAGCCGGAGATTCCAGGTTCGACTCCTGGCCGAGGAGTTTTTTTCGCAATATTTTAATTATTAGTTAGGGGGGTATTCGG
>QVNV01004698.1:0-15545 GCA_014825455.1 Pseudomyrmex pallidus | reverse complement strand
TCCCGAGAGATGGCGCCACCTACCCGATAGACGACAGTGGCCGAGCCGTCGAAATCCAAGGTCACTCGCCTGTCCAGCATCCTCTTAAACTGACGTTCTGAATGCTCCAGTAGTACGGACAAGTATGGAGCACGTGTGCCGCAAGATGGTGAATGGTTAACAAACGCGTTAAACATACCACAAAAGAATTAAATAAATACTTCATACAAGATGGATCTACATAATCGTTATTTACATTTTCCGACATTAGACATTTCAATTGAAAATATTGTGAATGACAAGCCTGACAATAATGTATTCTTTGTACTTCATCGTTTAATGCGCCATTATAAAGATGAAATGACTAGAGAAAGATTGGATATACGTAAACTCGAAACTCATCGAATGCTGTTATGTTACGAATATCAAATTGTGTTCAACGTCGCCAAGAATTGCGACGATAAGAAATATGTAATACCCGAAGACGCAGAAAATGTCTGCTTTTCTAGTATCGAATCCATTTTTCCAATTCAACATTTGCGAAGTGATTCAGAAATGTTGATCTTACGTGATATAATTATTTTACAAATAACACTTTACTGCAACGTTAAGTCGATTAAGGAACATCTGCAAAAATTTCTTTGCTTGAGCCATATTTATACTGCAAGCCAGGACTCTAGCATTATCTATATGAAGATACTAGAATTTATATTAGAATCCTTGTATTTGCATCAATTTCTTCATAAAGCAAGCAATAGCGAAGAAGAATTAAAAGACCTTAGTTTGGATTATCTCAACATTGTAAAGTCATGGGTAAGAGTAAAGGAAAATCCAGCATGGAGATCATTTATTTCAATGCTCTCCATGTTAACAAAAACATTTCCTTCTGAGTATATATTATCTCCATTATGGAATTACATTATGGATGAAATTTTCTGTTTAGAACAATTTCTCACTGTCTGGAGTGTTATGACAGATATATGTTTTGCATCACATGTAGTAAAGCCAACTTATATACAATATTATGACATTTACACAAAGGATAGATTCTGGATGTTAATACTAGAAGGTTTGAAATCATCTTTGCAACAATATCGCAAGCAAGCATTATATATAATGAAAAATACAATTGATCTTCTCAGTAAAGCTGATGCACCAAAGGAAATCTTTGACAAAAACCTAAAGCAATGCGTTCCATGTAGAAAATTTGATAATTGCAGTAAACAAAAATTCTTGGTATATGAAGCATTAGAGGAAAAACAACAACACTTGGTAGCACCAGCTTTAACTCATGTAACTAGTTTAGTCAAGGCTAGCAAAGAGCACAGAACCTGCAATTGGTGTTTTGAACTTCACTTGTTGCAATGTATTTTTGAGAAGATTTTACATCATGAAAATAATAATATTGTAAAATGGGGAGTGTCATATATTTGCAAACTAGATGAGAATATATTTAGTTATTCTTTTATTGAAACAATAGTAAAGGTTCTCAATAATAGTTTTCTTTATGAGTGTCAGCCTGATGAGGAGTGTCCAAGAATTGTAAAAGAACTTTCAACATTGTTTGAATACGCAGAGAAGAAAAATTTACTTGATCTATTTTTTAACGTAATTTGTTCTTGTGAAATAACCTGGGGACCTATAGCAATATTTTATGTACTACATGCATTACAAGTTATTTCGCACAAAAAGATTAATACTAGTTGGCAATCTACTGAACTGAAGAGCATTAAGAGTTTAGTAGAAATAAATTTGAATATGCACTCTCATGTTTTACGTACTGCGTCACAAATTGAACTTTTGAGAACTATTCCTAATTACGTGCGAAAAGTAAATAATCTAGAAGTGCTTGCCGATACCTTAGCTGCATTTCATTCTGGAAAAAGTCTTGTAAGAGAAACAATCCCTTGGAATATTATTACAGTGTGGTTGCAAGAAATAGTAACAAAAGAAGAAGCCACAATTTTCGTAGAAGTTACTTGTGCAAAATATTTAAACGAATATACTGTCTCTAAGATAAATTCCAGATCATTTGCATTGATGGTATACCTGTTACATGACTCGAACCTTATACTTTCTTGCAAAACATGTTCTGCTGAAAAAGCATTAAATATTTGGATGCATACTTTATATAAATTTGATATGAGACCATATGCTGATATTGATTCAAGTATCAATGTAGCAGAATTTATGTCACATTTACTGAATCTTTCTACAAATGAATCTTCTAATAGAATGACCAACTTAATATCATTAAACATACACACCACTCTTACATTTTTAATTAAAAACATGAAAAAGATAGTTACAAAACTGGCTTACGAAGATTACATGAGATACACAGCCATTGTGTCTTCGCATATTGCTAAGGCAAAGTTATTCATACCAAAGAAATTGGTGAACAATTACATAGAAGAGTTGCAAGATGAAAGCATTTGTTTATTAAAGAATGTGCAACATTACAGTGTGCAATATTTGTACGGATTGCATATTTTACATCTTTCTCAGAATATATCCGTTTCGATATTTACAACAAAATTTTTTACGGAATATTTATTGAACGTGTACGCGAACGCTGCAAATATTGATGCTGCTTCTGATGACAATTTAAAAGGAAAAATAGCATCAGAGTATTACTTGCTTCTTGCAAAACTCGTGCATCAATATCTGATAAACTCCCCAATACATTCGTGGATTTCTACTGATGTGTTGTTATCCAATCTGTTAAAATTTCTTGAACTAGGTGGAATAGAAACTATTTCTGAAGTAGCAACAATACTGACTATACTACTTGACAATAAAGCTATCAACGCTACAAATGATAAAGAAAAAACTTTGGAATATATTCTGGAACTATGTTGGAAATGTACTCTCGACAGTAAAAAAAACAATGTTTTTTGGACAGCAGTAGAGAATCTTACTGGAGTTGTTGTTAACGATAATTTCTTTCTCTTGCCTAATGCTATAGAATTTATAAATAAAGTAAGAAATGTGTAATATATATATAAAAAGCATGTACTATACTTTTTTAACTTGTAATTGTTTATATCATCTTTTGTGTTTTACAGTTCATAAGTCAATTAATAGGAGAAGATGATACATCAAAGTTTGAAAGGACATTCACAAGATTCAAAAGGATATTACTTTCTAAACTAGAAAAACTGAACGCACATAATTTGACAAAATTGCAAGAACCGTTACTAAGTTGTCTGCTGCATGGCTCTGTGCTCCGACGTGATGAAAGAGTTGAAAATCATGCTCATTCATTTATCATCAAGCATTTAATGAAATATTATCCAAAGCACATCCTTGCATTGTAAGCATCTTTCATCAATATTGTAAATTTTATAATATTAACAAAAATATTAAAACACTTTTGTTTTTCACGTATAACACACGCAAATGTTATTAAAATTTTGAAATTGATATAACAGGGATCAGAGTAACGATACTGCAGTAAGAGCGCAAGCTATTATATTATTACATAAAATAGTCAGTCATTCAAAATCAAATAATGTGGCAATTGTGCCGTTTGTACTTGAAATGTTAGACAAATACAAGAACAAAAGATATTTTAATGATTCCTATATACATAAATTAAAACACAGACTGATGCAAATATTACTAATATTAGAACCATGTTTAAGTGAAGTAAGTACATTAAATTACCTGTTTCAAGAAATATTTTTTGGTTTTAACTAAGAAATCACAGATAATTTTGTTTTGTAGGAATTTGTTGCTCTACTGCAGGAGAAAATATGCGATTTTATTTTTTCGGAAAGCAATCAACACAGTGTGAGATTGATGCAGGAATGGTTGATGATACGAATCTTTACAAAAAATATTAATCTACACGACAAACTTTGGAAATTATTTGCAGAGGTATTTTGAATAAGATCTGTAACATATAATTTTGTTTTTCTTAAATACCTATTTTGTTTCTTACTTTGTATGTATACACAGTGCATTTTTCTAGAGTATAGAAAGACGACCAGGATGCACGATTTCTGTGTCAAGTATTGTATATCATGTTGCACAACTTCTGTTGAATGATAACCAGAAAAATTTCATTCAAACAGCTCTGCCATATGTAGCACAATGCTGTTTAGGTCAGCAGTTTAACGTGCGTTTGTATAATCAGGCAAGTAAAGTTTAGTAATTTAAAATGAGGCCTGCAATATGTATCCTTATCAGTATTCTATGTTCTAATATCACGTATTTTCTTGAAATATAGTTTATTTTAATTCAATTGTGCGATTTAATCGAGAAGATAAATGATAATGATAGTATATTGGAGTACAAAGGCATCTATCAAGCAGCTGTGGCTAGTTTACAGCAAGGAAGTACAACAAAAAATTCAGCTAGGATACAAGATGACTTTTACTTTTCTAATTTTCATCCGATAAAGAATTACAGTTTGCAGGTATAGAGTTCATCTTAAAAACAAAAAGTTTCTAGAAATTTTGAGATAACATGTATTTTTAATTCATTATTTTATGTTTTGTAGACGATTTATTTCGAATTACCGCGATTAACTAATATAAGTTGTGATGAATTGATTAGTCCAGATGTATTTGAAGCTTTTGCATTTGAACAAAATGACAATCATCCTCTACAGCTTTATAATATCGATTCATTTCTGTCTGAGATTACAACTTCTACATATCTCACAAAATCTTCTGCAGGTAAATGAAAAGAGGTGTAAAATATTATATAGAATTCGTAGGAAAATTATAAGTACACATAAAAAAACATAAATATATATCTACATATATAATATGTATTTTAGATGATATGGAATCACTGGCAAATTATATTGAAACACATTCAGAAGGTTTGCATGATATTCAAAAGAAAATTGATCCGTCAAAGTCTAAAACTCCGTTATATAGAGATGTTTTTGAAACAATTATTGATTCGAAATATCAACAAGATTCACAGTTAGAGGAAGAGGGTTTAATAGTTGTAGCATCTTTTGTTAGTCGACCGTCAAATTTAGGCGGAATTGCTAGAACATGTGAAATATTTGGAGTTAAAACATTGGTTATTGCGAATGCGAGTCATATAAAGGATAAAGAATTTCAGTCCCTCAGCGTATCTGCCGAAAGATGGATAAATATGTTGCAGGTATTTTTATTTTTAAAAGTTATCAGTCACACATACAAATAACATACTAGTATTGAACTATTTAAAAATTTATAGATAAAACCACATGAGTTACAAGAATACTTGCTAAAAAAGAAAGATACAGGATGGTCTCTAATTGGTGTTGAACAAACAGCCAATAGTATAAATTTACTTGAAGCAAAATTTGATAAAAAAACAATTCTCGTTTTAGGGTAAATAAATGAAATTTTGCTTTTATTATAATTGTTGACATTTGTGTAATTAAGAATGATTTTTGCAGGAATGAGAAAGATGGTATATCTGCTAACTTTATACCTCTCTTTGACACATGTATAGAAATACCTCAAGTAGGTATAATACGATCATTAAATGTTCATGTTACTGCTGCAATTTGTATATGGCAGTTTGCAACTCAACATACGTTGAAATAATCAGTTTTCTAATTTTATATGGTATAAAATAAATAGATTTTTAATAAACCAAAAGATATTTACTATAACAATCACTTATTGACAGAGAAAACATTTGAGATTTACATTATTTTGTATATTTTTACGAGCAAGTGTCTATAAATTTATACATTTATCTATGTTAGATTTAATACATAGTACATTTTATACATCATATCCAACAAGGTGTCGCTTTCCAATACATTCTCCAACAAAGAACCAGCAGTATATTTCAGCAGCTACCAATGTGTTTATGACAGCCTCACGTACAGTAACTTCACGATAACGTCCAGTTCGTGCAGAATTAAGCAACTTGGAAAAACCATTACGAATCTCAGGAATATCTCTTAGGGAAGGTGGTGTGAGTTCTACTCTGGCATATTGTTGCCACACTTGCAGCACAGGCTTTGCCTGTGTAACACTAGCTGCAATTGATGTGCATTATTCAGTTTTATTTATTCCTTTATCAAATATGACACATATTTGTACATTAAGGATTAACATTAAATCAATTAGAAGTAAATACTTGATTTAACTTAGAAATCACATAAATATATTGTTGTTTTTACAATCAGATAATAACTTCTGAGAATATTTAAATATTTTATAGACTTATTTGCATTGATTTTTAATTTGCTTGCAATAAAAGACTATATAGATAAATTTGTTATCTGTGTAGGAAATTTAACCTTAACAAAAGTGCCTGAAATTCAAGCTGTCAGAACGAAGATTCTATAAACTAAGTTTTAACAAAAAACAATTGTCAACACACTGAACTATTACATATAAGAGACCTGTACATTTTAATCAGTATGTTTTAAAAATTTTATAGGAAATATAAGTTACATAATAAGCTGTGCGTTTATGAAACAAATTAAACTCTTGTTTAAGACACTGCAATAAAATCTTAAAAAACATTGTTCATACCTTTTAGTAATCCAGTGACTTTTCCAGCAAGATTTGCCATTGTGCCTTTCTGCTTTAAATACTTCTGAGAAAGAAATTCAAGAAAATGATTATGCTGGGGAGGTTTGGTTAGTTTAGTTTAGTGTGTGTTGTACTCCGACGATTCAATTCTTTTAAGACCCAACTGTTCTCTCGTCTCAACTTCCTCCTACTTCTTCATTTTTGGCACGAGTTGCACAACATTATACTACGCTTGCGCATACAAATATTGGTTAGTGATGAGTGATACTCTCTCTGGAGTATATAATTCTAAAACATTTTTATCTGGTTCTAAACTTTTATTATATTAAATCAATTGCTACAATTCCAAAGAATGGCAGACTCATTTAGGTAAAATATTCAATTTTCTGCTCTCTCCTTGTTTTCAATAAAATTGTATTTATTAGATTCCTAACTGAATATTTTCTCTTATTTAACAGCAACTCTTTCTCTGACAATGAGAATGTTAAAGGAATTGATCCTGAATTAACTGAGCTTTTGATGGTCGAAAAGCAAAAAGCGCAATTTAACGCACAAGTAAATATAAAATAGTTATAGAAGTTACAAAGCAAACTGAATTAATGTGTATTCCTAATTTTATTCTATATGTGTATATATATGTACACACACCAATATAAATATATATGTGTGTGTATTACTTTACTATGAGATAAAAATAATTATACAACACTTCAAAATTTGTTTAGATCCATGAATTCAATGACTTTTGCTGGGATAAATGTGTCGATAAACCAGGAAGTAAATTGGATGGCCGTACAGAAACCTGTATACATAATTGTGTAGATAGATTTATAGATGTTTCTCTCTTTGTCACCAATCGTTTTGCACAATTACTACAAAACTCTGTAGCAAAATAAGAATTTGTAAAATATACTCTTAAAATTTTATGATTAGAGTTATAAATGAATGAATTTTTTATGTATCATTAGTGAATCATATAAAGAAAAATTTATACGTAATTTCACACACTTATTTGTGTAAGTATTTTGATATGTAAAAAACTAACACATTAAAAAAAAGAATTAACAAAATCTTTTACTTTATAAGTCACAAAGCTATCCCTAGAAAATCTTTCTTTATGTAAATTTGATTGTAAATTATCTATTATTCATTATCTTTAGTTTACCATTTTATGTGACACACACAAAAAGACACGTTCGACTTGTTCGCATTCGAAATAAACATAAGATATTATTTAACTTGAAATAAACTCTACTTTTACTTTTCGTCAAACTTGTTAGATATGATAGATTAGATTTGCATACATGCAATGGTTAGTAAATGAGGTATAGATAGGGTTATAAATACTATTAAAATATCTGTTTTAATTTTTAATATAGAATTGAAACTGTTTCAAATCGTTTGTCACATCGTTTGTTACATGTTTATTTCATATGCATTTCTATTGTAATTAATTTTATTAAATTAAAAAAAGTCAATTTTTTTGGTGTTTTTACTTAAATTTTACATGTAGATAAAGTTAAACCTGTAACAAAATAAAAAGTTTTACGATGTATTTCTTTGCATTACACATAAGCACAAAATAAAATAAATATTTAATGTATTTACCTGCACAACGATTGCGGCAAAGATGAAATTATAGGACCATATCCTTGGGAATTATCATACAATTCAAATAACGGTGCGGCAACTAATTTGTAATTTTTTGGTACAGCAAAAAGAGCTAGACATAAAAAAAATCATACAAGTAAATATTATATTCTTGACATAAATTTACATCACTGATTTCTAAATATAATAAAATTGTTTTCTATACCTTTTTCTTGTAGTTGTACAAGAAATAATCTTTTATGTTCCTTCGGTTTTGTGATGTGTGGCGGTACATATGGATATTGAGGAGGTTCAAAGTTTGGTCGCCACCAATTTCCAATGGTATCCTCTATAGCCCATTCTAATTTTACTCCATCTGACCGTCCAAAAGTCTAGAAATCAATCCGGTTTGTTGTCTATACTCTACTGAACTTTGTGAGAATAAAGTATGAGATAAAATACATTCTTCTTTCAGTCCACTAAGAACATGGTTGCACAATGATGATTTCGAGATATATACGCAACAAATAAGTAACAATATTAATCTTAACAATAATCAAGTTAATCGACACGATTAACAAAAACATTTATACATCTTTTAAAGCATCTATATGCTGTTTATATACATATATATACATAACATATATATAACATATATTTATTTATGTAAATATTTAATAAAGTAAAAAATGTTATATATATATATATACACATTGATATTATAATTTCAGTTAAGAAAATTGGCACTTAATAAAAATTACTAATTTTGAGAATTTATTTTGCGACCTAATACACATGAAGTCGTAGATCTACAAATTGTGCCAATGTTAGATTCCTTTTCCTTAACAATAAAATTCTAAACATTCTATCTGATATATAATCGATTCTTACAAAATTCTCTCTCGAGAGTAAAATATGTTCACCGATATCTTTATACAATCTTCTTGTCACTACATTTTACAATCTGCATAGTTTGTTTCTTCTATGTTATTGTGTTATCACATACACTATGACAATAAGAACAATGTTCTTAGCCAACCATGTACAATACAGTGTATCATGATGTATTATAGACATTAAAGTTTCCGGGCATGCAGCACGCTAACGGTATAAAACATTGTAAGAATAAAAAGCAAGATCCTATATGGAGCTACAGGCCCGGTTACATAAGTTCTACAAATGTACACAATATATACAATAACAATTAAGTCTATAAAGACAGTGTCACTATCTAGTATATCAAAGATATCAAAGTGCCACTCCTAGTCAGCCTGTAAGGCAGTATAAGACGTTGCACTAACTTTTACCTCTGTAAGGAGCCGTTTTAGGCCCTCTACCTCATCTTCTCCTGTGTTGAGTTCACCACCAGGTCTATAAAGTAACAAGAAGAAAAATAAATGTAGTAGCAAAAAATAAATGTAGTATTTTCGCAACAAATGTTTATGCAAATATATTTTTGATTAAAAATAATTTTAAAAAGATTTCACGATATAAAATATTTTATAGTATAGTGTAAATTTTTTTTTCTATTTTATATTTGCATAAACATTTATAGTTTATTTTCCATTTACAATACATCTAAAAGTTTAAAACTTACAATTTGAAGAATGTTGTGCCAAGTTGCAGTAGGAGAACATGTGGCAATCCGTGTTCATGTACAAGTAGAACACCTTCCACACTTCTCCGCATACCAATTTTATCGAATTCATCTCTCATACGCTGAAATCTTGCTGGTACTGATGGATCTTTCTCGAAGAGTGGCTCTTTTGTTCCAAATGTATAGTTTGTCAAAGGATATCTAAGATAAACGAGTTGTATTTTTTGTTAGGTTTTTACCTATTTAAAATAATCCACCAGTAACTTTCTTCAAATTTAGAATACATATATGATTTACCGCATTCTTATATTCTATCACACAATTTCTGTTGTGTGTGTTCATAAAGAAACACACACAATATCGATAAACTTTTATATGTATATATACATACATATATATACACACATATATATGTATATATATACACACATACACAGAATGTCCTTCCAAATTATTGGAAAATTTTTTACATAAAGTTTTCAGAACATTCTAAGACAAAAGTTTAAAAACAAAAATAATAAACTATAAATTTTTTTAAATTTTAAGCAATTTATTAAATTAAAAACATGAATCATACAACACATTTTATACAGCAATGGAAGTTATTCCAAATATTTGCTGGTACAATTTCAAATAAGAGCAGTTATATTTTAAAAGATCATAGTTTTGAGAATGTTTATTTAAAAGGTTTTAACAGCTTTAAAATATAGAATATTTGCAAATATTTTGTAACAGCCATTTTAAGAGAGACATCCTGCATATCATATACATTACATTAAATACTTTTGCAATAGCTATAATTATGCAATTGATTACAATAAAAAATAGTCCCTAATTGTTATCATGCCCTGTTTTTATGTATATAATAACAATTTCTGAGATTTAACATACTTTATATATACTGCATTTTAAATGCAATTACAAACACAAAATACTAATACAATCATTCAATTTAATAAAAGTACTGTAATCAATGTTACAATTTGCATATAAATAATAATTAGTTTATACACACACATATGTATATATAAAATATGTATATGTATATATTTGTACAAAGTTATGTATTTGTTCAACATTTCATATAATTATATCAGGTACAAGTGTCAAATACATATTATTTGGTACTATGATATTACGATCACATATTTATAAATATAATTCAGCAAATACAAACATGTGTACTTAACATTTAACGGATTGGCTTGAAACAGAGCCATCATACGCAAACTACCGGTTTGTTTGGCGCGAATACGCTGGTATTTCCGGATAACTACTAAGTCGATTAATAGGCTTCTGGTCGATAAGCGCTATTTAGTAATATATCTATTTTTAAGTAACTGATCAGTTAAGTGTTTTAACTATTTTCTTAAATTTCTGTAATGTTTATTGTGTTTATTTGTGACTATGAAAAATTATTTACCTTTCTTTTTTCACATAATAAATTTAAATTTATATTTATCTTACAAAGTGTGATATTCTGCACAGTAAAAAAATTATTAAAAATCATAATATTGCACACTTAATTATAATAGGAAACTGACAAATCAAATGTTAGAGCAGAACATTTAATTAGTAAAACTTTATGTTTTTTAAAATACATATACATAAATATACTTTATACACACCACATATATATATGTATATAGCATATACATATATATATATGCAGTCAAATCTCTCTATTCTATCAAGTTACTAGGCTTCTTTTTTATTCTTGCTCTTCTTCTCTGACAGTGGCTATAAGACAACAAAATTTGAGATAAAATTTTGTCAAGCAAAAAGGAAGAATATAGAGGAGTAGAGAGATTTAACTATTGCCATATCATGTGTCAAAAGAGAAGTAATAATCAATTTATGTAATAAATATAAACTCTGAGACTATAGAATTAAAAATTTACTTAGAGACAATAATATGAAAATTTGTGAGTTTTTATATTATAGTACAGTTTAGGTGATCACATGGTGTGTATTACAATATTATTCTGTATGAGAAGTGAATAATATAAATTATTAATTATAGAGTATATATACCACAATATAAATTAAACATTCTGATAAATCACTGTTTATAACACACAGTCACACAACAGGTATATACATAAAATGTGCATAAATGTTTACATATAAAAAAATAAAAGTTGTAAAACCATTTAAAATTTCATAACTTTGTCCTTAAAAAAAAGAGGTACAATTGCTTTGCAAGTATTCACATACAAAAACAAAAGATTTTGTAAGAAAATATTGCTAGCGTCCACCGGCAAGAGAGTTGTTCTATAGAAGAGATGTAATCTCAGAGCACGTCAAGTTTACAAATATCATTGATCATTGTTTTATTACTTACAAATTGACAGTCCTGTTGATAGTAACTGACTGATTCTGCACCACTTTCCCATCGAACGAACTATTGCTCGCTCGACGAGGCCAACCACTACCTTTACTTTGGTTTGTTGCCATCGCCATTTTATGAGGTTTATGGCTCACAGATGCTTTAATGTGCTGCAAAACACTTCTCTGAGCTATTTTGCCTCGAATAATCAGACGCCGACTTGCACCGATATCACTGCTAGATAATGTCTCGCGCACATGCGCGACCCAAAATGGCGAAACCAATGACACAGTAGGTGTTCCAAAATTCAATGCCAGGGCCAGTACAAACGGATCGTGTACGGTCTGTAACATACAAAATGACATAGATGCATATACATGGCATAAAACTATGGGCCAATGAGCGTCTAGCATAAACTCGCCCTATTGGTTTACATAAAACTATGCTAGATGCTCATTGGTCCAAATAGTCTTATGCTATGCATATGCCACTCTATGTCATTTTGTGTGTTATAGCCCTACAGCGCTCGTCAGTTGAGTGAGTTGAGGAAAACAAGTCGAGTCAAGCGAGACACTATTACTGAGAGCGGGACAAACATAACCTTACATACCATACAAATGAGACATGCCGGTATTCGTGAAAAAAGCACTTTTTATAGTAGTGTGGTATAAAATATTTTTTAAGATACACACATCTTACAAAGTGTTATGCAGATGACAAATGATAAATCATTTGACTTATAATCCTTATGGAAATTCTCTTAATTATATGAATACTTAAACAACATTGAGATAATAAAACAAAAGTTACAATGCAATAAGTTTATTATCAAATATTTTTATTTATTATATATTCAGCTTTGTCAGTTTTAATAGTAATAAATTTATAAATTTATTAATTTATATATATATATTAATCTTGATTGTCTCAAAACTTAAAAAAAACATGTGTGTATTAATGAAATAAACAGATAAAAATAATAATGTAAAATGCACATGCTATATTTTTACAGAGGTAGTATCGTAGTAATGGCATTTACATTTTTCAGCAATCTTTGTTTACTAGTAGTAAATGGTTCTGGTTTTGTGGAATGGTATGCGTTCCAG
Organism: Pseudomyrmex pallidus; assembly: GCA_014825455.1. Taxonomy (NCBI): domain Eukaryota; kingdom Metazoa; phylum Arthropoda; class Insecta; order Hymenoptera; family Formicidae; genus Pseudomyrmex; species Pseudomyrmex pallidus. Next base: position 2,441 of record QVNV01004698.1, on the reverse strand, counting down.
TTCCTGAGCATACTCTCGTCGATAATCCCACAAAAAGTGATCGACCACGATTGCATTGACATCCGTTATCGGATTCAATTTTATCTTGGGATCAGCCTCGATCAATCGTCGTATCTCGTCGCGCACTTGCTCGACCGCTTCGATCGAGAGAGCACGTATCTCGACTTCCTCTCTACTGCCCTGCTTCAACGGCTCGTCAGATTTTAGCTTGCTCATGAGTGAATTGCTGTAACGCATCGCGCCGAAGTGGACGAGTACCTGTGGGATACGGTAATCGGCAAACATCGTTATACTGTCGATATTGTGAAACTCGCCGAGTCCGCGTCCCTTGAAGCACGCCCATATGTCGCCGATCAATATCTGAGCTCTCTTATAGATGCTGATTTTGTGACCTTCGTAATCGGCCTCGTCTCGATACGACTGGAACTCGTCCACAATCAACCGAAGCAGCTTTTCCGCTGAACCTCCACACGACTTGATGCATTCCGCAAAAGTACCTTGATATTTGGCCAACAATACTTTTCCGGCCTCGTGCAGATTCTTTATTCTGTCTTGCAGAAGCGGAATGTCAGTTTCATCGTCACCTCGAAAGATAACTTTTGCATCTTCCTCCGTTATCTGTGAGTAATATTTAGGATCCCACATCGGTTTTCCATCGTCGATGGCTCTCTTGATAGCGGCGCAAAATGCGAAATAGCCGGTCTCTCCGTTAACCTTCCACTTGGCAGCGTTCGTGTCGGTCCAGAAGGAGAAATTCAGCGTATCCAGAACGAAAATCCAATCAGCTGCTCGAGGATCGTCGTTTTTAGGGTGAAACTTCACTTGTGAGAAATTGTCCAAGGAAACTTTTCCGTTCTTGATACCGTCGAGAATTGCCAATGCCAATTTATTTACACCATCTTTCTTGATGAACACGTCTTTTGCCAATGTGGCGACTAACTTCGCAGATTCTCTCGGCATTAGAGTCATGGCGATATGATTTTCGGCTGACTGACTGACGAGATTCGCAAACTGTTCTGAACGGCTCAGCTTTGTACAAAGCTATACTCACACGTGAACGCTTTGGTACAATTAAAAATCCTTTCAAGTGGTAAAATACTCACTGACGACTAATGTTCTAAGACGCAGAACGACATCTTGCAGCCGGCAGAATTTTCGCGCCAACAATTTAACGTCACATGTTATATACCTATATATATCTTTTCTTTCAAGTAGGTAAATAAGATACCTATATATATTTTCTTTCAAGTAGGTAGATAAGATACAAGAGAGAAGAACAGATTTACAAAATCTATGTTTAAAAAATAGAAAAAGCTTAAAATTATACATATATTTAATTCTTTTGTTATGTGTATATTATACTGAAATATATACTTGAATACCTTACGCTGTTACATATTCTATATATAAGACAATATTTCTAAATAATATTTTGGTCACATCTTAATACTTTATAATTTTTTTAATTGAAGAAAATCAATGTTTTTCTTTTCAGTTTTAATAGGAAAAAACTATTTATCTTTTAATTTTCTAATTTACCAACATCAAATACATATCGACGCAAACTGTCGATAATATACGGAAAGTAATGCGCTGTGTGTTCTACAAGATGACGTTATACTAAAAGATCGGAGACACCGAGATACAGTCCAGGAGGACCGACATGAATTTTAACTAGACTCTGAGAGACCGATGCTTAAAAATTTCTAAAATAATCAAAGAGACCGAGAAAAAGATCGATGACACCGCGATACAGTCCAGAGAGACCGAAGAAAAGTTTCAATAGACTCTAAAAAACCGAGGCTTACAAATTTCTAAACAGTTGACCGAAAAAAAATTTATATAAGCTCTTAGAAACCGAGAACTAAAAATTTCTAAAAGGTTCAAAGAGACCGAAAAAAAGATCGGAGACATTGAGATGCAGTACAAAGAGACCGAAATAAAATTTAAATAGACTCTGAGAGTCTTAAAAATTTCTATAAAGTTCAAAGAGACCGAGAAGTAGATCGGAGACACCGAGATACAGTCTAGAGAGACCGAAAAAAATTTATATAAGCTCTTAAAAACCAAGAACTAAACATTTCTAAAAGGTTAAAAGAGACCAAAAAAAAGATCGAAGACACCGAGATACAGTCCAAAGAGACCGAAAAAAAATTTATATAAGCTCTTATAAACCGAGAACTAAAAATTTCTAAAAGGTTCCAAGAGACCGAGAAATAGATCGAAGACACCGAGACACAATCCAGGGAGACCGAAAAAAAGTTAAAATAAACACTGAGACACTTAAAAATTTCTCAAAAGTTCAAAGAGACCGAGAAATAAATCGGAGACACCGAGATACAGTCCAGGGAGACCGAAAAAAAATTTATATAAGCTCGTAGAAACCGAGAACTAAAAATTTCTAAAAGGTTCAAAGAGACCGAGACAAAGATCGGAGACAC